>JAUOBW010023013.1:0-10002 GCA_032360285.1 Lepidozona retiporosa | reverse complement strand
TCAATGTTGTCCCAAAGGCCAGCAGACATCAAACATTGATTCTGGGGGAAGGGGGAGTTTTTAAATGGTTTTATTAACTTTATTTGATTGGAAAACTTGTTTTGCCACAATTTATGTCTGTGATTGTAGAT
The DNA here is from genome assembly GCA_032360285.1 of Lepidozona retiporosa. Lineage (NCBI taxonomy): Eukaryota > Metazoa > Mollusca > Polyplacophora > Chitonida > Ischnochitonidae > Lepidozona > Lepidozona retiporosa. Next base: position 9,871 of record JAUOBW010023013.1, on the reverse strand, counting down.
GCATCTATGCTCTATAAGAGGGCAACTTTTGACACATATGACCACCAACCGAACTTGGCCTAAATTTGCCATGAAGAATATCTCACATTTCTGATTGTTCTAGCATGTAAAAAGTGCTTTTCATATTTCCGGCAGTCCATTAGCGCTTGTTTTTCTTAGGTTCTGAAGAACATTGTGAAATGCTCGGTGAAATTTCTAGCAGTTCTGATGCTGATGTAATCAAAGCAACCAAAAGTAAGTTTTTTATTTACCAGGAAACCTGAGGTCAAAAAGCAATTAGCACTCATTTTGAAGAGCTTAAAGGGATCATGAGGTAAAGAGAAATAAAAGTATAATTAATTTGAAAGAGCTTTTTATTTATGAAAAATGTTTCTTATTTTATGAACAAAGCTTTTTATTTTTTTTGAAATAATAAAATGTATTTATTAATAAAAATTTACAAGTTAAAATAATAGGATAAAATCTAAACTGACATACAGTATCAGGCCTTTCAATTAGACCTACGCGATAGCGTACACGTACGTCAAGGCGTATCTAATCTAAGGTTAATGTATTAGAAAATCTCCTTTACATACGCGGTCAAAGCGTACTTTCAAATTATTCATTGATAGGCCTGCATACACTTTTCATTCTGTGTGTATGAATAAAAATAAACAAACAAAAATATATCTATATAAAGAAAAACTAATGTTTTATATTATACTATATTTTCGTTTGGAATTGTGGGTAGTAATCTAGGTATATAACTATTAATTGAACATAAATCTTCAATTACTGGTAATTGACGGGGGGTCTGAGGTGTTTTAGGACAAGAGACAAAGCTTTTTATTTGATTTAAACAGCTTCAACGGTTCTTAAGTTATGAGTGTTTAAAAGTTTGTAAAAATTGGCTTTGAATAGGTATGTTCATATATATATAGTGTATTTTTTTTCTGGTGGTGACTTATAAAAGCATTATAAAAGTTATTTAAGTGTGCATTAAACAAAAAGTGCCTGGAGCTAATTAAGGTTGTGGTGACTACTTTTATTTTATTTTAGAATCTAAAGCACAAGGGGTAAAAACGTTACCAATTTTTCCTACCAATAAAAGGGAATCAACAAAACATATGGATACAAACCAACACAGTAGTTCCCTGAATGACATTCCGTGGCACAACAATAGTCACGAACAAATTCAAGAAAGCACGCTAAGGAGTCAAAGTTTGAATAGCAAAAAAGCAAGCCATCTGTTTTCGAATGCAGCCTTTATGCCTGCATTATCAAGACGTAAATCTGTACCCAGAAGATCAAGATCTAGATCCAGCTCTCCTCCTACTCACAGTTCTAATAGCACAAGGAAATCAAGCCATCGGTTTTCAAATGCGGCATTTATTCCTGAGCTACCGAGACGTGAATCTTCTATTCCACCCAGAAGATCAAGATCGAGATCCATCTCTCCTCTAATTTCAAGATCGCCTTCACCTACTTTGCGGACATCACATACTCCATTAGCATGCAATTCTAGCACACCATTGCAAACAAGAACAGATGGAGCAGCATTTTCAATGCGACAATTTCCCCTGGCACAAAAAGGTTTGATTATATGAATTCTATTGCTACCTCTCATTTAAATTTTCAGGATTTTCCTGGTTACATATTAGTTTGTCAAGGATAACTACCATCATCCCTCCATTTTTAAGACTCCTGATACGCTTTTAGATTTGTTTTTGGACTCCCGGCGAAGCCAACGAAGTCCTATGAATTCACCCATGTCCGTCCGTTCACCCATTTTTCGTTGAAACCGTTCATTACTTTTTTCTGAAATTTTGAATGAAGACATTTAGACATAATGCGATGACACAAACAGGCCCGGATTTTTGAATAAGATTCTCGTTTTTTGGTATTGAGTCTAGAATTGGCAACTTTTGCCCCATATGAGCACCTGTCGAAAATTCTTGCTTTTTGGTACTGGCCCTAAATTTGCCCCCTAAAAATGGGGTTTTTACGCCTAAAATCATTGTGTTTGAATTTTTACCAAAAACTGTTCATTATTTCTTTTTTAAATTTTGCATGAAGTTAGAGGACTATAGAGAGAAACTTTTGACCCATATGGTCACCAATCGAAAATTCTCGTTTTTTGGTACTGTGCCTAAATTTGCCATAAAACAAGAGTTTTTACGCCTAAAATCAACGTGTTTGAATTTTTCTCAAAATCCCTTTATTAGATTATTTAAACATTTTGCATGAAGTTAGAGGACCATAAAGGGCAACTTTTGTCTCATATGGGCACCTGTCGAAAATTCTCTTTTTTCGGTACTGGACCTAAATTTGCCCTAAAAATGGGGTTTTTACACTTAAAATCAACGTGTTTGAATTTTTATTGAAAACTGTTCATCATTTCTTTTTAAAATTTTGCGTGAAGTTAGAGGACTATAAAGGGAAACTTTTGTCCCAAATGGGCACCTGTTGAAAATTATCGTTTTTCGGTACTGGGCCTAAATTTCCCCTAAAACCGGGGTTTTTACGCCTAAAATCAACGTGTTTGAATTTTTATCGAAAACCGTTCATTATTTCTTTTTTAAATTTTGAATGAAGTTAGAGGACCATATAGGGCAACTTTTAACTCATATGGCCACCAACAGAAAATTCTTGTTTCTCTGCCCCAGGCCTTAAACCGGTCTATTTTAGCCAAAAAATGACATTATCTCACTTTTGTCAAGAAATTTTTTCCGATTTGGCTGAAATTTTGTATAGTGATAAAAAATATATTCTGATTATTTTGCCATGTGGAAAATATTGAAAATCTTTTTGGGCCTAAAATTGGCTCATATTACACATTTTTGTTTAGGGACCTGGGTCTAATTTAGGATGAATGTGCTCTGGAAAAGGGTTGATTTTCCTATTTCCGGGAGTCCATTAGTCACTAGCGCTTGTTTAAAATTGCTTTTACATTTAATTCATGGCCACCGGGCAAACCTGGAAGATCCGCCTTGAGCCAGTGCCTGTAATGGTAAATATAATCAGCATTGAATTCTGTATCAGAAAATCATCACAACATTTGAGAAATTTTTAAGGAAATGTGCTTTTTGTGCAAAAATCGATGTTTGGGCACACTATTTTTGGTTCTACACTAATTGCGTATAACTTAGTACTTTTGTCCTAGGTAACTCAAATATTTTGTCGGTCTTAAACTTTCTGGAAATGTTGTTATTTGGACCTAAAATGAACATTTGAATTCACCTTCGAAATGTGTTTTGCTTTTTTAAAAAAAAAAAATAGGACATACAAAGCAACTTTTGTTATTGATGGTTTAAAGTTTTGAAAAAAACGACTTATGCTGATGTTAATAAAAGTTCATTGACGAACTCTTTGTAGATTTGAAGTTATAACAAGATTTTGTTATAACTTCAAAATCTTCAAAGAGCATATGAAATTTTACTATAAAATGTAATTTTAGTAAATTCTCATACCTTCTGATTTCTACCTAATAATGTCTATTTTTTGATGAAATACACTCATATCTTCTGATTTCTACCTAATAAACAACTTTTACTCTTTGCATCCTGGCTCTAAATTCCAACCATCTGTTTTCATGAGAAACTGTCTGTCATGTTATTTTCTGGAATAGCCTATGAAATCACCCTTCGTTCGTTCGTCTGGTCATCTTTCTCAAGAACCGTTCATTATTTCTTTCTGAAATTTTGCATGAAGTCATAATGGTAATAAGGCGAAGCGAGTGACAGAGCCGGATTCCGCAAATCTCGTTTTTTGGTACTGGGTCTAAAAATGGCAAAAAAGGGACTTTTTGGCCCTAAAATCAATTTTTACTCAAAATCCGTTCATTAGATTTTTCAGGCCTTTCAATGAGACATATGCGATAGCGTACGTCAAAGTGTAGCTAATCTAAGATAAATGTATTAGAAAAGCTCTTTTACGCATTCAAAGCGTACCATCAAATTATTCATTGATAAGCCTGATTTTTAAAATTTTGCATAATGTTCGAAAACTCTCATTTTTTGGTACTGGGCCTAAAAATGGGGTTTTTGGGCCTGAAAATCACATTTTGGCCATTTTCTCCAAAAGCATTTGACCGATTTGGTTCAAACTTTCAGTGAAGTTTACTAAATATAAAATAAGTTTTTTCAATAGTATGGCGGCTTATTTTGGGCTCTCCCCCTGGGGCCTAAACAGGGAATTTCAGGGCCCGAAAATCACGTTTTGGCCATTTTCTCCCAAACTGTTTGACCGATTTGGTTAAAACTTTTAAAGAAGCTTAGTAAATATAGAAAAAGTTTTTAAATTAGTATGGCGGCTAATTTTGGGCCCTCCCCTGGGGGGCTAAACAGAGAATTTCAGGGCCTGAAAATCACGTTTTGGCCATTTTATCCAAAACTGTTTGACCGATTTGGTTCAAACTCTCAATGAAACTTAGTAGATATAAAATAAGTTTTTTCATTGGTATGGCGGCTAATTTTGGGCTCTCTCCTGGGTGGCCTGGTGCCTAAACGGGCCATTTCAGGGCCCGAAAATCATGTTTTGGCCATTTTTCTCAAAACCATTTGACCAATTTGGTTCAAACTTTCAATAAAGCTTAGTTAATATAAAATAAGTTTTTTCATTAGTATGACGGCTAATTTTGGATTCTCCCCTGTGGGGCCTGGGGCATTTCAGGGCCCGAAAATCACATTTTGGCCATTTTATCCAAAACCGTTTGACCGATTTGGTTCAAACTCTTAATGAAGCTTGGTAAATATAGAAGAAGTTTTTAAATTAGTATGGTGACTTATTTTGGGCTCTCTCCCGGTTGGCACCAGTTGGTGGGGCATTTCGAGGCCCGAAAGTTTTAATGGGGCTTTTTTAGGCCTGAAAATATTGTTTATGGATGTTTTTGTTGAAAACTCTTCCATGCGCATCGTTAAAGTCATTGTTAATGCCTTTTGGTTATGTCCCTAATAAGGTCCGGGGGTCCATTAGTCACTAAGTGCTTGTTTTCAATCGGTTTAGAAAAGAGGTTGATAAAAGGTTATTTTAAAGGCGTTTCACAATTGGCTCAGTGGCTAACGCACATGAATTAATACTTATACTTATATATGGTTGGGGGTTTGAATTCAACTGTTGCCACAACTTATCTCTAATATTTTGAATTCGATGTCATCCTGTGTCAGGAGTATACTTTTGAAGTAAATGTTACTGTCTTTCTATATTTCTAACAATATTTTTAGAATACCAATTTCGGAGTTTAAAGTTGCTCATCGAAATTCGGGATGCCGTTGTAAAAGGCCCTTGTCAATGCCAATGCAAGGTTATAAATGCTCCTGAAAGGATGTTGAAAAGATTTGACGACTATGACGAGTTTAAAGCTTTTGATGCGGGATTACATAACGAAGAAAAGTACAAACAACTGGTGAGATTTAACACAAAAAAACTTCCTCATTTAGAGGGTCAAAACCCTGTCCCGACTGAGGTGCCAGTAGGCCTGTGGCCTCAGATTTTATGTCCTAATGAAGAAAAAAACTAAAATTCTAGTCTGTAAAATTGATCACATGGTGGAGTTGTGATGTCATCAATGGTCTTCTATTGTTAATGTCTGGTTCAATATTAAGGTTTACCAAAAAAATGCTAAAACACCTTAGACTAGTCATTTTTGGCCTTTTTAGTCATTTTTATAATTTCCGCCCCCGAAATTAGCTATTAAGTTGTTCCCGGCCCCCAGACATTCACCAAAATATTTTTCCCGGCCCCTGGACATTCACTGAAATTTTTTTCCCAGCCCCCGGACATTCATCAGAATTTTTTATCTGACCCCAGGGCTGTTCGAGGGGGATGGTAAACCTTGATATTGAACGAGACATAAGTATCAACATTATACCATGTCTACTTAAGATATTAGCAAGTGTCGTATTTTACAGATTTGTCTAAAATATACACCTGTCACGTGACAAAAATAATGACATAAAACGAAGGGTTAAGATAATTAAATTTCGCGGTTTTTGGCAAGTCCGTCAATGCTAGTTCTTAGAAATCATTGAATATTTTTCATCTGCAAAGTTTATAGGGTTAAATTACAGGCAAATTTCTTTAAAACATAACATCTATAAAATGAGCAAAAACCTATCTAAAGTTGACAAAACCATCGTCAAATTAATCCTAGAAATTGTGTTTTATGTTTTAAAATGGCAGTGAAACTGCGAAATTTCTAATTTGTCTTTAACAGCGAAAATATGTCCTGGGAAGTTTTCATTTAAGATGAAACGTTTTTTCTATGACATTAAATAATTTATCATTAAGGTTAACGAATTGTCCAAATTTGGTGGCGCTGATCAAAAAAAGGTTGCGAGGAACATGATGGAAAGTTAATAAACTATATCATTCAACTTTCAATGTGTCTATGAATAGGTTAATTTTTGCATGGTTATGACGTCACAGCTATTTTGTGTTAACAATTACTAAGATAAGTATCTGGGTCATTTATTTGGGAAAGAATTTGACGTCATTTTTGGACATTTTAATACAATAATAACAATAATTTGTTTCTTCAATAATACACGTTTTTTTTTATATAAGAAAGTCACTTTTTGGCTTGAGCCTCGATTTTTTAAACTTTCCCAGGATTACTTAAGATATGATTTATGAGACACTGGCAAAAGGCAGGTAGATAATGAAAAAAAATATTGATAAATTGAATTTTTTAATATCACCACCTGTCGAAGAAATGCTCTCAAAATTTTTACCGAAATTAAATATCACAGAAAAGTCACAAAATTTCAAGTAAATCTGAACATTATTACACATCAGTTTTCAATAATGTGGCTTTCGGATTATCTGGGGCGTATTGGAGGTATTTAGCCTATTTTTAGAAACAACAGGTACATGTACGTTTTCAAGAGTTTGAAAGTTAACAGTACGTTTACCTGACAGTGGTTATTTTCTTATGTTTGGATGAGATTTGTGGCGAAGTGTTTTGAAATCGATGAAATAAGTAAAACAGATTTGGCTACGAAATTCGCCATAAAATTCGTCACGTAAGAATTCGGCACTACTGGGAACCAATTTAATTTTGCTTGTTTAATTTATTTAGTATTGGCACTCGTCGTTTGTTTATACGATTCAATTTGAAGGGAAATAATCGAAAGGAGCGTCATAAAGAATTGATTGAGACTAAGGAAGCCTTCGCAAAGCTGAAAATTTGCGACGCAATTTTAGGTAAGTTTACCACTTCCTTAAACATGACTTTTAAATTTGCGTTACCAATGTTTCCTTCAATCCGATGAATTAATTTTATCACTGTCAATTTAATTACGCGCGCGTCAAAACCTGCTTGAAATCAATATGCTTTAAAATTTTAAAAAGTAAGTTTATCAAAAAATAATACGACTGAAGGTAATTCTAAAATAATTGTATCATCAGCAGTAGGTTTTGACAGTTTTCGTATTTGCAATAGACCTGAAAAAAGTAGAACTCTTAGTAGTAAAAGTAGAAATATCTTCTCCATAAGTTGCAACACTTCAAAAATTCTTAAAAATTGTAATTCGCAAAAATTTATTTTGTAAAATATTCCCAAAAACGTTGATTTGCAAATTTCTTACCTATGTTTTGCAATATTATTTTACTTTAGAAGTAGAAAGTTTTGCTGAGACAAACTTTCACGCACAAAGAAATGCGCGAAATTTTTGGGATTAACTTTCGCGGAAGGCCCTAACAGAAAAATTTCGTGTGGATAAACTTTCGCGGATGGCCCCAGAAAGAAATTTTCGCGTGGATAAACTTTCGCAGCGCAACCTTATAACGGAAGGTTTATAGCTAACTAATTATATTTAAATAATTTATTGTTTAGAGGTTGCTGCTACAAAGGGTACGTTAGCTGACGCCAAAACCATTATCGCTCGTTTTCTGCGGTACTCCCCAGAGTTTGTGTCTGTGGACGATGGCGGAAGAAAAGTTGTAAATAATATTGATACATAAAAAAAACTTAAAACTGACTGAGAGTTATCTTTATATTGTCACTGTATCATTTTATTTACGGTATTATTTACGAGCGATGTGGAAATAATAAAATATAATGTGCTTATCACCATTACATACAATTTGGACCCATATGAAATCCTTAAATTCTCTTTAAATCTTAATATTTAAATTAAGTGTGAAGCTTTCACAATTATCATCCACAACTATATCCGTTAAGTAAGTTTTATGTTTACCGACAATAATTCCAGACGGGAAAGATGTTAGATGATATCGTGGCAACGTTGTAGAATGGGCAAAACTAACATTACACCGATGTTACTAAACATTGTTCTAACGTCGTTTAACATCAGAATTATAACGTTATACCGATGTTACAAGCTAACGTCAAAATAGCATTTCCATTCCGACGTCGTACTAACATAAATATAACGTTTTTTCTGATGTTGTCCGATGTTAATCCGATGTCATAATATTCACTGGGTGTAGTTCATTTTGTTTTGATGAACATTGTGGGCAAAACCACATATTTTCTCCAGAAAGTTTTTGTGGCTGTAAAATATAGTTCAAAGTAACAGAAATATAGAATAGAATAGAAATAAGGGTTTACCCACGGCTTCTACAACCAAAGGAAGTATGCTCAGCCGTGCTAGAAAGAATAGAATATAATATAATTAAAGAAAAGAATACTAGCCGTTAAATCCTGCAATGTCTCCCAAATTTCATACTGTTAGTTTTTTATTCAAAAAGTGTTTTTTATTAGATAACATTCAAATAACATTCCATTGAAAAAGAACAGACTAAGTAGGCTATTCGTGAAAGTAAAAAAACGCGAAAAATCCATATTTAGGCCATTCGCGAAAGTTTATGCTCGCGAAATGCAAAGATTTCACGAATTTTTGTCCTCGCGAAAGTTTCTGCCCGCGAAAGTTTGTTCTCCTAAACTATAAAGGTAAGCTCTTCTCATAGTAAGCAATTTTAATTTTTTTAAACCGGTAAGATAAAAACCGGGCAAAACTATTGACAAAACAAGTTATTTATATATACAGTATATAATATTTCGTAAATTACTAATGTTATTTATTAGTATTCTACGAAAAAAAAATTTTATTCAAAGATAACAAAATCACGAAAAGATTTATTCATATATATAATATTTCGTAAATTACTAATGCCAATTATTAGTATTCTACGAAAAAAAATATTATTTTTATTATTACATTGTCTACCCAGTTGGACTCTACTTTCTTAACCATACCCCAGTTTATTTGTAAATATATGTTGGGGTGAGTTTTGGGTCCGTTAGACCTTACAAGAATTTGCGATTAATTAAAGCTATGATGGATCAGAAATTTAAATTCAAGAGAAAATCAAGAAAAAATGTATTCATATATATAATATTTCGTAAATTACTAATGCCAACTAGTTAAATTAAACTAATTAACTAATTAGTATTCTACGGAAAAAAAATATTTTTATTATTACATTGTCTACCCAGTTGGACTCTACTTTCTGAACCCTACACGAGTTGATTTATAAATATATGTTGGGTGAGTTGTGGGTCCATTGGACCTTATAATAATTTGCGATGCATTAAAGCTATGATGGATCAGAAATTCAAATACAAGAGAAAATCAAGAAAAAATTATTTATCTCTATAACCTATATTTCGATAAGGACCTAAAAAAATGTGTGCTTCCGCCACACTTTGGACCGGACCGCTTGACCGATTGCCTTGAAATTTGGCACGCGTCATCTGTGAGTGTGCGCGGAGTGCGTAACGAGCCATTTTTTTAATTTAGGTCCTGGTTCGCCGGTTATGCTCAAAAACGTAAAAAACGCAGACCGGAAAAGTCGAAAACGGAAGGAGAGGTGCTACGAAGCTGAAATTTTCACAGGATGTTGGTCTTGGTCAAACTCGATGACCGCC
>JAUOBW010022902.1:0-10003 GCA_032360285.1 Lepidozona retiporosa | reverse complement strand
TTGTTTAGAGTAAATAACTTTATTCTGATGTTCAATCTGTTTTACTATAATTTTGATATATCTTTATCGATTTTGAAAATATATAAATATAGGCATTAATTATTATTCTCTCGTCTCTTGAAAATTTTAATATTTCTAGACAAAATTAAGGTTAAAAATGTAAACAAATCAAGGGCTCTTTAAATACGCTCCCAAAAAAATTTAGTCTGTAAAAAATAATGTAATGAAAGACATATGATTTTTAAAATAATTTCACCCTCTGTTAATAAGTTTTTAATAATTTGTACTCCTAACTCTTCGAATTCCTTTTGATCCAATCCCTACTGCCTTAAAAGCACTTTTGGGGGAAACAATTTTCACGCAAAAATATATTTTTTTAAATTTTATAAAAATTATGGAATTTTATTTTGCGGATTTAACTAGCAAAAAATTGTGTGGGAATCAAAATTTTGCTTTTCCAATAGAAATTATTTTAAATTTTGAGTCTTCTATTTTTTTGTTCTAGCAAAAATTAACTCCATGAAGATATTCTAACATCGAAGTAAATGTTTTTAACCAATGTGTAAAATAAAATTTGCTGAGTGAAAAATGTATGTTAAAAATCAAATATATTCTAAAAATTAAATTAAGTGTTATCAAATATAAGCTGCCTTCTAAATCTTGAAAAATAAGAAAATACTTAAATTTAATGGATCCAAGGTTGTCCAGCACACCACCTAATCCCTCTTCACATCATTACACCACTGAGCATTGCTGATTGGTTAAGACACACCACGTGACACTAATTATGCTAAATATGCTTTGTCAATTTTATTTTTGACAAATTCGAAAATCCACTAGTCCTTGTAAGAAAATCCATACGTACCCAGATCTTAGCAAATGTGTGACCGCGACAAAATACGCGCTACACACGTTTTTTAGCTTGCGCAAAAAGACCATAGGTCCACTTTTGTTCCAATTTGGTTAAAAGCTTGTTTAACGATAAAAAATACTATTAGTGATTAATTTAGAATAAATGGTTTCCCTGAACGTTAGCTCGGAAAAGGAACCTATAAATCTCTCGTCAGTCATTCAAGCCTGTGTGAGTGTCAAACACTTTTCTCAAAATTCTTTCTATCAATGGTTTTGAAATTTTGTGTGGATGAAAAATTCTCGCTTTTCGTTACTGGTCGGAATTTTCAATACATATCAATCAATGTCAATACATATCAATCAATGTCAATACAATACAATATCAACCAGATCAATCCATTTTTATCTTTCAGATTTTTTTATTTATGTTTTTTTTTGTAATTACAAATTTTACTGGGGAACTGGTCAAATGCTTTGCTTGTTATATATTATTTTGAAAATGTTTCTCCAGAAAACGTGTTCAGATTTCGCTGAAAATTTGTACGATGATTGAAATTATTGTTTCGGAATATTTTATTGGTTTTTGTGCCTTGGCCCCTAAACACAGGTGAAAATTGTGTTTTTCAAAAAAATATTTTTCTCACAAGTATTAGCCTGTTCTATTGTGAAAAGCTTGTTTTATGACAGAGATCATTTTGCATCATCATTTGTAAGGAAATTTATTTTTAATGACTTTATGTTCTAATCATTTCATACTTTTTATGAAACTAAATCTTGAAGGACTGATTTTTAAAAAAACTGGCACCTAGAGTAATGAGATAGAATTGTCACAACCCATGGGGAAAACACCAAACGTAAGCCCAGGAACTATGACCGAAAATTACAAAATAGCCTAAATTCTATAGAAAACCTGATCTTATTATTACTCAGACAATACTCAAACACAAGTTTGAGAAATATTTATGGACTCATGTTACCACTTTAGGGGTCCAAGAATAATAATTCATGTTTTATTTGAAGGCTATTATGAACTCGTCCAAGTGCTCCTTGTTATGAATGCAAACGTAGAGGACCGAGGGAGCAAAGGAGACTGTACACCTCTGATGGAAGCTGCTAGTGGCGGCTTTGTAGATATCGTACAACTGCTGCTACAACACGGGGCTAATGTCAATGCACAGTCTTCTTCTGGTAATACGGCACTTCACTACGCTTGTTGTAGTGGGTATGATGACGTGGTTGCGATCTTGATTCAACACAATGCCCATCTTGAGCACCAAAATGAGAATGGTCACACACCACTTATGGAAGCTGCAAGTGGTGGTCACAATGTTGTTGCAAAAATATTATTAGACAATGGTTCGGGGATTAATACACACTCCAGTGAGTTTAAGGAGAGTGCATTGACGTTGGCATGTTATAAAGGTGAGAGTACGTAATCAGTTATTTTTGAACACAAGACAGAGATGCCAGAGTCTTTTAAAATTAACTATGTCCTTCTGTTCATTCTTCCTTCCAGTCACTTTTATCTTAAACTGTACATTACTATTAAAAATTCTTGTTTTTTGGTACTGGGCCTAAATTTGCCCACTGCTGCTTCAATTTTTTTTAAATTTTGTGTGATGTTATAGGCTCATATCTAGGGGGCTTATTTTGACCCGCATGACCAATCAAACTCCACCATAATTTTTTCTAAAACTTCTCTTAAAGGGATTCCTAAGTACTCTGACAAGCTGTGGTCATATTAAAGAGAATAAAAAATAACGAAGGATGCTTTTTATTTTGTGTAAAACGGTTCTATAGATATCAGAGTTTCCAGGGTAAATGATAATCGGCCTTTAATTTTGGAAGTTATGACATCACAGTTGGCATACCCCTATTTTTAACACCACTCTTTCATCTGTAATTTAAAAAGTATTGTTTTGTTTCACACAATTATTGGTCAGTTTGTAGATTTCAATATTTGGAATTGCCAAAAATATTGAATAGTTCCAGGCCCATAACCTGAAAATTCTTGATTTTGGGTATTGGGACCAAAAAAATTGAAGAATACTAATTTTTACGAAAATTTCATTTTTCCAATTTTCTCAAAAATAATGCAATAATTTTTTTTTTAATTTTACATGGGAGGGCCATAATGCAATTGGCTTCTTTTAATACATATTGGCACCTGTCAGAAATTCTCGTTTTTCGGTCATGGGTCCTGTAAAAATCGAAAACAAATACAATTTTCTCAAACATGGTTTTTAGGTTTTTAGAGATGGTTTGTGACCTGACTGACCCTTTAACTTTTTGTGATGGCTCGCATCTATACTATTGTAATGTGGAAGAACGTGAAAAATTATTGTAGATTTTTTATTTTTTTTGAAAATTTTTAAACCGTTCTCAAGTCATGCCCGTTTTAAAATTCTTAAAAAACGTCTTTTGTAGAGTGTGGCCTTACTTGATATCGCAGAAAATTTAGGCAAGGGCAGAAATTTTTTATCTCAGAATTCATATTACCTTAACGAGATAAATTTTCGCATAGTTTTATTTTCGCGGATGGCAAATATGCGATATTTCGCGGAGTTTTATTTTTGCGGATGACCGAATTTCAAATATTCTGCAGAGTTTTATTTTCGCGGATCACAATTCTACCCATCAATTTTGAAAATAATTGAACCACGTATATTAGCACTGTTAAAAAAAATAGAAATTTGGTCTTTTGTAATCTTTTTACTAAAATTTTCGCAGATGACAAAATCTCTAAAATTTCGCGGCGTTTTATTTTCGCAAATTGGCTGAAAATCCGCGAAAATTGAATTGATCTCGTTAAGGTATGTTAAGTTTTCCCAATTTTTATTGGATTTGCTGCAGAATGACATGTCCTAGCAACAGAGTTATACTCAACTAACCTGTAATGACCCTATGCACACTGGGTCAGCTGATGACATATGTCTAATCATTTTTGATAAGGAATTCGCGAAAATAAATCCTTGCAAAAATTTTTAAAATGAGGCATTCGCTAAAATAAATCCTCGTGAAATGCAATTTATTAGAAAATACTTGCAAAGATAGGTTCCACGCAAAAATTAAACTTGTTAAAGTACCACCTGCCAAAATATGTTCTTAGATTAGACCCTGGTCCCATATTCTAACCTGTAAAATATGCTATTTGGTGCTTGGTTCTTTGGTTTAATTCAGAAATATATTGTTTTTAAGGTGTAAAAGTTGTGTCGTATATTGATGGCACCGCACGTATTGGAAAAAGAGCGAATTTTCGGAAGGAATTACGAAGAATTTTAGGTTAGTGACATTTATTTTTCTTATTTTTAGAAATATGCCGTTTTATACCCATCTTGGCCTAAGATTGTGTATAAGACTTATTTGGGGAAGGGGCTTTAAACATACCATGGGGCATAGCAACACATGCTTATGTCAGCAAAAAATGCAATAATTGGACACTGACGAACGATTGGTTTTATAGAATGTCCGTTCATCTGTCTGTTAAGAGTTTTTCTCGAAAACCTGTCATAGTATATTTCTAAAACTTGCTATGAAGTTAACGTGTAATTAAGGAAAAAAAGTGACAGAATCAGATTTTTCGTAAAAATTCACAACACCTAAAATGGCTGAAAATAAGGTTTTTTGCGATGTTTTTAAAAAAAGCTTTATTATATATTTTTTGGCATGATGGTAGCAGGATGATTATCTATACTGCAAAAACCCCGTAGGAAAATTCTGGTTCTTGGATTATAGCACGAAAAGGCTCTTGGCCAATAAGATTGCTACATCTTTAGAACTGCTTGGCTGTGTTTGCTAATTTTAGCATGGTAAAACCATAATATGAACATATTTTTATTTCATGTTATTGATGACTAAAAAGCTCTTGGCCGAAAAATGAGGTTTTGGGTATTGATCCCAAAGTACGCTCATATTAAAGAGAATAAAAAATGATCAAGAATGCTTTTTATTTCGTGTAAAAATCTTGACCGGTTCTCTAGATATCGGAGTTTTAAATTTTTAGGGTAAATGTAAACTGATCTTTAATTTTGGAAGTTATGACATCACAGTTGGCATACCCCTATTTTTAACACCACTCTTTCATCTGTAATTTGAAAAGTATTGTTTTGTTTCACACAATTATTGGTCAGTTTGTAGATTTTAATATTTGGAATTGCCAAAAATATTGAATAGTTCCAGGCCCCTAACCTGAAAATTCTGGATTTTGGGTATTGGGACCAAAAAAATTGAAGAATACTAATTTTACCGAAAATCTCATTTTTCCTATTTTCTCGAAAATAATGCAATAATTTTTTTTTTAATTTAACATGATGTTGGAGGGCCATAATGCAATTGGCTTCTTTTAATACATATGGCACCTGTTAGAAATTCTCGTTTTTCGGTAATGGGTCCTGTAAAAATCGAAAACAAATACAATTTTCTCGAACATGGTGCTATATATTTTTTGAATTTTGGATGATGTTTGGGGGACACAAAGGGGCTTCTTTGAATTTCAAATATTTCTGAAACGAAGAGAGCTATAGAAAATTCCTTTGGTGACTTTCCTAAAAATTTATGTCAGTTATTAATTGTAAAAAAAAATTTCGATGATGTGAATTTTGGGCGTAACATCACTGTTTTGTTTTAAAATTGAGTTTTTTAAAAGCAGTTTTATAATACGATTCCAACGAGGGGTCAACGACCTTATTTGGATAAGGGGTTCTAAAATTATCGCATTTTCAATATTTTAAATATTTGGCGGACTTATGACGTCATAATGAAAATGCTGACGTGGTACCAAGAATAATGATGACACCAGCAAAAATGTTATATTTTCTGAATGTTTGGCCCAAGGTCTACAATACGACAAATTTCAGGACCAGAGCACGATTAGTTCTTAAGATATCAAGGGTAGCTGTACCCCCATGCACAATAAGCCCTCACCAATATCCCATGCAATATATTGGTTAAAAACAAATATGTTACATCGGCATTTAAATTGGTAAACAAGCATGTTAAATCTTATCACAGAAAATCACACTACTTCTCCAGTGTTAAGACATATTGGGTTATAGATAATAACAGACCTGTTCTAGAATCAATCGATAAATTAATAAAAGAGGTGCTGCAAAATCCATCAAAACCTATGACTTTTCAACATTGTACACTAAATTTCCCAATAATAAGCTGATTGAAGTTTTGACTAAAATTTTAGACTTTGTCTTTAACCCTTTCAGCACGCAAAGCCGTTGTGAGCGGCTTTGGGCAGAACCCCTGGTCAAAAGTTAATCTATCTAAGTTTATGGCCCTTAGAAGATTCGAGAAATTGAAACTAAATCTTAGCACGTTTTGAAGTCTATTGTGTGCTGAAAAGGTTTAAACGGAGACAGTGATGTTTGTAAAAATTGTGAAATTTAACATAATTCCGCCGGAAATATTATTTAAAACCTATTTTATTAAAAATAACGACGATTTTTCGAAATTTGTTTTTCAATTAACCCTTTCAGCACGTAGAGCCGGTGTGAGCGGCTTTCGAGGGTCTAGGGGGCATAGCCCTCTGGCGGGTTTTCACAAAGAAAAGGTCGCGTTTTTCTGAAGACAAAATGAAAGAGCGGGAATTTGTCTATCTAATGAGCCAACATGAGTGTTCAAAAGTTAATCTATCTAGAGTTATGGCCCTTAGAAGATTCGAGAAATTTAAACAAAATTTTAGCATGTTTTGAAGTCTATTGTGTGCTGAAAGGGTTAAAGGTGGAGAAAATAAATATATTAATGTGTCTAAATCAGGATCTGCAGAATAGGTTGATAAAGAAAGAACTTCTTCCAGTTATTTGTTACCAAAGAAAAACTTGTCAAATCGTTGAATTATCTGCTTAATAACACTTATTTTGAGGTGCTGCAAACTAGGCAATTTTCAAACAAATAATTAAAATACCGATTGGCTCCATTTTCGCTAATTTAATTATTTTCTTTTTATGAGTCTGAATGGTTTAAAGGTACTAAAAAGACAACAATAAACTTGCTAGAATGTTTTCTTACATTTTTCGATTTATCGATGACCTTATAGGTGAATTTTCTAAGATATATAAAGAAATTTGCCGAGAGGAAATTTAACTAAAGAAAGAAAATTTTGGAACAGAATCAGCCAATTTTCTGGATTTGGATATATCGAAATCTAATAAAAAGTTCCTTACAAAGCTTTATGACAAAAGAGATGCGCTTGGTTTCAAAATCGCTATACTACCATACAGAAGTAGTAACATGCCTTCTAAAATGTATTACTCAACGATCGGAGCAGAGGTTCTTCGGATTTGCAGAGGTAGCAGTGATCTATCGAGGGCTAAGGGATCAGTTATTTCTCTCATGCAACGTATGAAAAATCAAGGCGCTTTAGTTGAGAAAACACGAAAAACTGTTACCCGTGTGTTTAATAAAAACTAGCTAAATGTTTACAGCTACTGAAATATCAAATAGTTTTAAAGGGATCCCAAACTGTATTTACAAGTTGACCTAATATTAAAGAGGCAAAGAAATAATAAACAGTGCTTTTTATTTCGTCTAAAAATCTTTACAGTTTTTCGTAAAATAAGGCCTTGATCAATTAAAACAAAGTAAAGGCATTCTTTCGATTGTCTGATTTTTTTTACTTATATTAGGTTTTCTCCAAGATCGCACAACACAAAAAAGAAAAGAAAAATTGAGGGCATAATTTAATGAAGGGCTTATTTTCGGTGTGGCTGTATTTACGAAATTATTCAAGTATGTGTTGTTAATGGACTTTTTGATCAGCTTTATATCAGGCAGAATCTGAGCCTCAGTCTGTCCCAAAGCTTAGAACAGTACAATCTTGGATGAATACTTACTTCCTTTTGCCGCCAATTTCCGCTAATTTTTACAT
Source organism: Lepidozona retiporosa (assembly GCA_032360285.1). Classification (NCBI taxonomy): domain Eukaryota; kingdom Metazoa; phylum Mollusca; class Polyplacophora; order Chitonida; family Ischnochitonidae; genus Lepidozona; species Lepidozona retiporosa. Next base: position 2,274 of record JAUOBW010022902.1, on the reverse strand, counting down.
TTAATTTTACCAAATCAGCTGTAATTTGGCATAAATGTTGGTATATGAAATGTTCCCTATTAAAATTTTTCATTTTAAAAATGCACTTCCAGAGTTATTCTACCTTTTATCCTGCAATTTTTACCACAATTTTTGGCAAAATATTCTAATTGCTCTAAAAAAACTATAAATATGATACTGAAAATTTTATAGCGGATATTAGAGTACAAAGTTCACCGTTTTCGGACAAATAATAAAATCAACCCTAAACCCCCACGAAGATTTTCAGAAGCTGCTTTTTGACCCAGAGCGAAAGTTTGGCATGTTCTATCTGTGCTGTACATCTCAGCACGAAACAGGTGTACGCGTGCCCGAAAATATAATTTATATGTCAATTATTTCATAAGTTATAAGTATTTAAAAATACACAAAAAAACAACAAATGCCGACGTCATCAAAAATATTGGCAATTTAGATTTTTTTTGCAAAAATATTATCTTTCCTGTAGCACTAACGTACTAAATTTGAAATGAATTGATTAAAAATCGATCACTTATTTGGGGGTGGGGAAAATATCCCCCTACACAGATGTGGGGATGGCGTTCACCCTACACTAATAGGGTTAAAAACGATCTGTCTTGTGCTTTACGGGAATTCACGGGAATTTGTATTTGCAAGAAATATGGCGCGGACTCATTCAAGTAAATTCCCGCGCGAAAGGTAGAGTATATTTAATAGTCTACCGAGTTTATATATATATAACCATGGAACTATAAACTCTAACATACGGGAGTATAGAAATCCATCTATAGAACAACACCATAATAAGGGGCGGGTCTGTGAGTTTCATAATTTACATATGTGGATTAATACAGCATCTAAAGTCATGCAGACGAAATAACTCTCATAAAGATGACGATGTTCATATTGCACCGATTGAAGCACCTACCTTCAAAGCCCACATATACAAGGTTTACAAGGGCATTTTTATGACAAAATTAAGAGAAAAATAAGAACATTTCGTATGAAACTGCATGAATTATTATTTTTCTTTATCCCAAGTTAGATGCATTATTCCCCTGTAATACACATCAAAACACCTAAGGGGTTGGTCATTTTTAATACTGCATACCCGTGCGGAGTGAATTTTGAATACCCAGCTTTTTTGTTTCGCACCCCATACGCAGTGAAGCAATTATGTTTCGCACCCCGTAAAGGCAAATAAAAACAACCTGAAAATGTTTCGCACCCCGTATTCTGACCGGGCTTTTTGGATGGTTTAGTGATCCAGTAAGGAAATTTATGTCTAAAGTTATGGATATTTTTGATTATGTCAGAACTTTTAAGCCAACAAATGCCTATTTTCAAATGCTTATGACTTTTTATAAATATAATATTTTTTCATTCTTGTTCTGTCATTCTAAAGATAACAGGCCATATTTTATTAAAAAAATAAAAATTTAAATAAGGGGCATATTTTGGGTCCAAATTCCATTTTCAAAAAGCACTGAAGTTCATTTTTAAAAAAACACTAAAATCGACACAGCAAACCCTCGAACAATTTTAAAAGCCAACTAATTTTTCACAATTTTAAAACATAAGAGCATATTTATGACAATATTAAGAGAAAAATAAGTAACATTTCTTAATATTGTCATAAATATGCTCTTATGTTTTAAAATTGTGAAAAAATTATTTTTGTCTCATTTTGTGAAAGTTTATGACAAAGAATTTTCACATTCGCGAAAGTTTGTACGTCTAATGTATATAACGTGCTGTCATGAACACTAAAAGCCAATTCCGTCCTACTATGGAGTACTGTTGTCACCTTTGGGCAGGTGCTTGCCAATGTTCTCTTTCCTCACTTGACTCTGTTCAAAAAAGTCTTCTTGGACTCGTTGGACTTGAACTCTATTCCACGCTGCAGCCTCTTCCCTATTATTTTCATGGTGAGTTCTCTAATGAACGTCTTAAACTTGTTCCCCCTCGTTGTCCTTGCACACATCCGACTCTCAAAACACCCTCATTACCTTAAAATCTCAAAATCATCTTTGATGAGACTAGTTTCTTCCCCCGTACAGCCAAACGTTGGAGCTCATACATCCAGAAGCATTTCCTGAGCATTGTGATCTCCAATCTTTTAAACGCAATGGAAATAAGTGCCTTCTTCCTAACAAATGACTTATATATTTATTTATTATTATTTTTCTTCTTATATATATATATTGTATAATATCCATAAATTAAGGTTATTTAACTATAAAATTACTACATAATGTTTCATGCTTTCGCAAT
>JAUOBW010022791.1:0-10003 GCA_032360285.1 Lepidozona retiporosa | reverse complement strand
CGACCCCGGTCGCCGCACGTCACGTGATAAAAATTCACGTTAAGTGCGAACGCCTTAACCGCTCGGCCACACAACCTCGATATCAAAGGATATTAAAACTTTTTCTTCCGTGGGTATTTAATCTCGCGAAAATTTGTACCCGCGAAAATTAGTACCCCTAAGGTATTTAAAGCACCTATTTGTGCTACGGATAAGCTGAAGAGATCGAAATTGAAAAGTTAAGTATAACTTGTATTGTGGTAACAGCTGGGGTTCGAACCCCCGACCCTTGGAGTCTTATGTCAAGTGCCTTATCCGCTCGGCCAGACCACCGTTGATATCGCTCAAAAAATGTAATTTTTTACCAAAAATTCCTAGTACCGAATAACGAGAAAATTAAAAAAAAATTATAGAAGCATTCTTCATCATTTTTCTATCTTGTTTAAAGTGAAAACGCTTAAGGGGCCTGGAACTAGTCAACCGCGCAATAATTTTTTTTGGTAAACATCTACAAACTGACCAAAAATCGTTTGAAACAAAATAACAATTTTCTAATTACAGATAAATGAGTGTTGTTAAAAATAGGGGTATGCCAAATGTGATGTCATAACTTTCAAAATTAAAGGCTAGTTTACATTTATGCTGGAAATTTAATTCTCTGATATCTAGAAAATCGTTCAAGATTTTTACACGAAATAAAAAGCATTATTTATCATTTTTTATTCTCTTTAATATAAGCCCAACTTGTCAGAGGACTTTAGCTGTTTATTTACTACCCTGTCCCATCGCCTCATTTCTGCACTTAAGTTTCGGAATCGCCAACAGATGTAGAAACAGGCTGTGATCTGCACGGTATATATTTACATTTAGCGTACAAATTGTTTGCGGAACTTTCATTTTGCGAATGACTGTTTTTGGAATGGTTGAAAAAAAAGATTTCGAAAAATATTGTACGGTTGACTACTTTAATCGTAGAAACTTTCGCGAATTTTTGCGAAAGTTTATATCGCGAAAAAAATTAAAATCGAAATTTGCGAAACTTTATCCACTATATTTCCTCTAAAAAGCCAATTCGCGAAAGTTTATCCAGTAAATATCTTCTCAAAAATCGACAATTTTATTTTTTCTAAATAAAAAAAAAAAGGGTCTATTTCGAGTGTATCTGACGTTTTTGATGATGAAAATATGTAAAATGTTTTAAAAGCCAAACATTATTTACATTTTTTTTTCTTTTTATGGTAATCACGTAAAAAAATCATATCTTACATGTCATTCGCGAAAGTTTATCTCGTGAAAACTGTCATTTATGTTCGAAGTAGCGAATGCCCGAATTGACAGATGTATTTTACTGTTATTCATACATTGGGCGATATCACAAGTAGCGTGCCATTAAAAACAAAGCTTTTATATGTTGATATGACTGTAGTCTAATCGTAATCATATATGTAACATCAAGGTTAAATTCCGGCAAAAACTTCTTCTCGAAAATGGCATTGATTTTATATAAAAAAAAAACACATGTAAACTGCACAATAATATATACATACGGTAATCCTGAATATTTGCTATCAAAATGCTTCTTGAGGTCTTGAAGAATGGGCAATTCATGTAAAGCCACAAACTCTTCACGGCAAAACTAAAATGAAATCACGATTGTTAGCCAACTCTTTATTTAAATGTATGCAAAATTGTATACAATCATTATACTTTTAAAAATATTATCCCTTAACGAACCAGTCCTAATATTTACCGATATTATCGTTTTTATTTATAAATATAATTATAAAACGATGAGCGCCCCTGCTTATGTCTCGTTAAATTTTAAGGTTTACCACCCCCAGGTCAAGTGGCCAGCAAAGAATTTCAGTGAATGTCCGGGGGCCAAGAAAGAAATTCTGGTGAATGTCTGGGAGCTGAGAAAAATTCTGGGTGAATTTATCTTCGAGAGTGCTCAGTTTGTTAAAGGGTTTTCAATTGAATCCTCTACAGATTTAACCCGTGAAGGTTGTGCGTAAGAGCTTCATTCGAGTTAGGTACTAAAAAGAGAGTAAGCAACAGCAATAGGACGGAGGACCGTCCGCCTTTTTTTGACAAGCTGTAAAAAAATATTAAGTGGTAGAGGGCGTCTAACTGATAACGTTTGTTAGTGCTAAAAAATCAATAAACATAAGATACTTACAACGTTAAGTTTCTCCACATCACATGCATGTGTCCAGAAACTGTCGTGCACAGATGCGAATGTCATATCTTGCGTTTGACACCTTAATGACGTCAGCATCATATGGGTTGAATCCAAGGAATGAACGAAATTAGGTGGGAAGCCACCTTTCTGTTTAGTTAAGTGAGGAATTTGGGTATAATCATAGGTATGTTTGGATGTTACATTTTGTATGGAAGTGTTAAAGCGTTCAATTGTTTCGTTGTGGTAAGGTTGTATAACGGGAAGTCCAAGTGGAGTAACCCAATCAACACAGTGGCCCGCCAAAGCTATTTGTGCCGCTGAATGTGTCAACCAATCCTACAAAGGAAACATATGAGACGTGTTGTTTGCAGTTTTACATCGTTCAATTACCTCACTCTACTGCTATTCGGTAATATATTGTTTATACTAACTATTTTTCAAACATTTTATTTTAAAAAACACTTTTTGATAAAGGGACCTATTGGTCTTGCTCTGGGTGACTGGAAATATATAAAAGATATATGTCAATATATCAACATATTACAGTAGAGCGTGTACCTTATTTGAATAAGTATTTTTATTTAAATTGGGTTGCAGGGAAAAATGGATTGGAAATACCTTTAATAATCAACAAACAGAACGAGATTGCATATAAACGATTTTAGCGAAAATAAGAATTGTTAAGAAAATGTTGAAAAAATAACTTAACAAATTTTTAAGGAATTTATAGCGACGGTTTCGAGAAAATTGAAATAATGTTATCTTCGGTTGAAAAATGTGTTTTCCGATTTCCCGGGTCCCATTACCAAAAAACGAGAATTTTTGTGCCCACATAAGTCAAAAGCAGCGCCTTATAGTTAGGCCTCATAATGCAATTTAAAAAAGATTTACAGTACAGTTTTAGAGAAAATTGATAAAATGTAATTTTCGGTCAAAACTAGTCCCAGTACCCAAAAAAGAGAATTTTTGACAGGTGCCTATAGAGGTCAAAAGAGCCTTCTATGGGCCTCTAACATCTTGCAAAATTAAAAAATAATAATAATAGTACAGTTTTCGAGAAAATTGAAAGTGTCATTTTCGTTAAAAATAGTATTCTTTGATTTTCGGGTTACAGTTCCCAAACACGGCAAATTTTGACAGGCGCCTATCAACAACGTTGATTTTAAACCCGAAACCCCCGTTTTTCACCATTTAAGGGCCTGGAAACGAGAATTTTTGGTTAGTGGCTATATGGGTCAATACTTATCCTATATGGTCCTCTAACCTCATGCTCAACTTAAAAAAAAACATTTTTTCAAAAATCCGGCCTTGTCAGTTAATTTGCCTTATTGAACCGTAGGCTCATGCAAAAATTAGAAAAAAAACGAATGAACGAATTTGGAGATCTAGTATGGATGAACAGCAATAGAGATTTCATAGGACCCAGAAAGGGATTGGAACCAATTAAACAAGCACTAGTGTGACTGATGGACTCTCGAAATAAAAGCCATTGTGTGGAAAAAGAAAATCAAGAATTCTGATTGGTATACATAATTCTATGTGGGTAAACATTTCATCAATAACCTTGGCAATACTTTAGATGAAGGTTTTACATTGAAAATTATCAAAAACAGTCAAGAGGTTCTGAATATATAAGATTTTTAAAATCGAGCATTATGATTGGCTGAGAGCATTTTAGGCATGTGCATAGGTAAACGACTCATCAATAACAATGTAAATAGTGTACATATTATGTTTTTACATTAATATATTAAAAATTATTTAAATCGGTCAAGCAGTTCTTAAGATGTAATACTTTGAAAATCAAACATTCTGATTGGCCAAGAGCATATTGAGCACATAAACATTTCTGGAGATATATATTTTTCAAAGAATGTGCATTGTGATTCACAGAGAGCATTTATGGCACGTAAACAGGTTAAATGCTAAAACTTATAAAAAACGGTCAATTCGCTCTGGCTTTTTCATGAAAATCGATCACTCTGATTGGCTTAGAGCATTTAGTAAACGGGTAAACTAGTCATCAATAACATTGTCAATGCCTTCAGATTTGTTTTAAATTTCCAAATTTAAAAATATCAAAACAATTTAACGGTTCTGAAGATATAATCTTGATAAAAATACTTATAAGATATATAATATGATTGATTAATAAAATATTAGATTTTGAAAATCAAGTATTTTAATTGGCCATGTGATTTTCAGGCTATAACTCGAAAACCAGTTTTTTTTGCAGGATGATTGGGAATAATCTCTATTCACATCATCCAAAATTAAAAAAAATATATAATTAAAGGTTTTTGAAAAAACCCTCGAAAAGCTATGTTTTGGGCCAATTTTAGGCGTGACCCAGGCTCTCTTTTCTCACACTTTTATGCCACAGTATTATCATGCAAAATTTCAGAAAAAAATAATGAATGAGTTCTGAGAAAAACTTTTACGAGCGATCGGACAGACAGAAAAGTGAATTCATAGGTCTCCGTCGGCTACGCTACGATGGGAGTCCAAAAATAATTTTTGGTCAAAAAGCACTACCAACAGTCCTGACAAAAAAAGATCGACATTAATACCTGAATCTGCCTAGCTGAAGTAAACATTTCTTCAAGACTTTTAAAAACATTTTGTACAATGTAAACAGAGGCTTTGAACAATATATCGTTTTCTACACCCAACTCTCTTAATTGTCTTTCAATTTGCAAACGCCCACCCACAAACGTGACACCATACACCACAGTCATCACGGTCTGTTTCACCACCTTCCGTGTCACTTTACCTACAAGATAACAATCGCTATTAGTATAATGAAAAGACTCATTTTAGCATTATCCAGGGCCCCCAGAATATTTTCAAAAAATAGCGATCTGTCAATTTTTTTGTTCTTTATGTTTGCTATTTCATGTCGTTCAGATCTCTCATGAGGTGATTTAAAAGCTCTTCAAATATATATCCTAAGTAAACGTATAGATCTGGATAGAATCCATATTATTCAACAGAAAAAATGTATGATAACTTTATTTTTGAACAAACTTTTAAAATTTTGCAGAGTATCGGCCTGAAGCATTGTTGCAAATAGCACAATGGCTGATACGCTGAAGTAATACAAAATTATTCACATATAATTTTAAGCATGTAGGGGAACAGCCCAGCTTAAAATTGATAGATATACCTGGGGTTAGAGCTTAGGGAAAAGAATATTCATGGAAATATAATTGATGTTGACATATATACATGTTGAGTAGAGAAAGTTTAATCTTTGAGCAGATACTTTGATAAATATACTAATAGAGACACACCCGAAAGAAATCCAGAACTTATAATATGAAACAATGAAGACGAATAATACCAGATCTAATGAGGTAAATTTCACGATATTAGGTGAAAGCCAGTTGCGATGGCAGCCGCTGGGACTACAACCATATGGTACACAGGCCATGTTAGAGGGAGTCTACCAGTTAATTTAAAACGGCACATTAACTGCACCATCTTAAGGTCAGAATCAAAAACCATTACAAGATATTAGACAACTTCTCAGTGCGCTCATCAGCGAAATATCAAAGTAAACAATTGTCAAAAGCAGTGAAATATATTACTAAAAAACAAATATCTGATAAATATACCATCTAATATACTGGCTAATTCATCACCATTGCTCGCATCCTTCTGTCTGGTTTTCTCAACTAAGTGAGCGACTTCAGAATATACATCTTGTGGTTTGTCAGCCGGTATGAGGTTCACTTGTCTGAAAACAAATCATTCAAAATAGTCTATATGTCAAAATATTATAAAATACTCATTTCTAAGATCAAACAAAATTTCAGAAAATATCAAAATAACTAAAAAACGAAAAACGATAAATTTGGACATGTGCCATTACGGGTAAAAATAAGCCCCCTATAGGCCTCTAACATCATCTTTTTTTTTACTGGATATCACCCAATGCAAGGATTAAATCCACTAGAGTGCATTGGGTTAGTGGGTGTATGTTGTCATGTGACACCCGCGCCGAAGTCTCACAACCCTCTCTCCAAACTATCTCTCGAAACATGACTATGTACTAAAGAACAAGCTTAATAGTGTTAATTTCACTTTTACAAGAGAAACGGTGGGAGCGCAGTATTACAAGGGAGCGTGGTGTGTGAGAAATGAAAATAATGGTTAAGACGAGATTTGAACCCGCGACCCTTGAGTCGGGAATCCAGCACCTTAACCGCTGAGCCACTACTGCGTGTTGTGTAATAAAATTAATTCAATAAAGTAATTTGATTATTTTGCAATTTAAATTTATTACCTAATTAACTAGTTAATTTATAAAAATCAACAGATTATATAATTAATTAAACCTAAGATTTGCTACATGCAAACGATTAGAATAAGAAGTTGTATTTTAATATTAAGGTAATAATATTCACAGCCTTAAAATAGGTAGTGTTAGATTAAATATGTCACCCTTGCATAATATCAATGTGTTATTTTCATCATAAATTTATAGAGCTTTTAACTAAATAGTTTTATGAATTTATATGCTTAGATATGGAAAATAGTTGCATTTTATCAAAATTTGATAAAAAAGGTGTTGTTACTTTAGCATATCTTATATTTCCTTAGTAAATATGTTACGCCTCTGACTTTTATCATTATTCATTGAGTTTATTGTTTCAAGATACCAACTAGATTAGCATTACAATTAATATATTTTTTTTAAATCACAAAAGAGGGCGTATATTCGAGGGGTGTTTATTCTATGCATTACAGCATGTGAAAATCAGAACATGATTCCTGGAGCAAAGTGGGATAATATCAAATTTCAACCAAGCTCGAGCCAATCAGAACAATGAAAAAACAAACAAGCACCTAGTGACTAATGGACCCATTAGGGAAATAATTGAAAAGCTAAAGATTCTTTAACAATGCACATAGAAGAACAATCAACAAAAAAACACTATAAAAAATACTAATATTAACAAATTATCTGTTTTCATGTCTCAAACTGGGCTCCTTCATCAAGTGGCCAAATGGGTCATATATTCAATCTATGCCAAATTAACATCATGCACAATTTTTTAAAAAAATATGGCACTGTTTTCGAGAGTGCCAGTATTAAAAAAAACATCCATTCGTTTGTCCGTTCATTACTTTTTTCTGAAATGTTGCAGGGAGTCATAGCTTTCAGGCTATAAGTCGAGAACCAGAATTTTCCCGGATATGTGGTTTCCGCAGAATGATAGAGAATCGTCCCTATTAACATTGTGCAAAAATTGAAAAAAATTAATGAACGTTTTTGGCCATATACAGTATATATACAGTATAACCTTCGGGGATCCAATATTAAATGTGAATCATATTTTACTGACTTTGGAACCAGGTACTCAATTCCTTTACCCTCTTACAAAATTTAAGAAAACAAGAACAATTATTACTGGATCCCCGGAATTAAAAATTATCTAAAAAATATGCAAAAAAGGCCAGACGAATAATAGAGCTTCGCCGGAGGTCCAATTAAAAAAAAGTTAATTAAAAGATTTTGAGAAAAATTCAAAAACTTTGAAAAAAAAAACTTTTAGGGCAAATTTAGGCCCAGTACCAAAAAACAAGACATTTCGGCAGGTGGTCAGCTGGCTCCTAATTTGCCCTCTATGTTTCTCTAACTTCATGCAAAATTTAAAAGAAAAGTAATCAACCGATTTTGAGAAAAATTCAACAACGTTGAAAAAACCTCCTTTTTAGGGCAATTTTAGGCCCAGTATCAAAAAAACAGAATTTCCGCAGGTGGCCATATGGCTCAAAAGTTGCCCTCTATGTTCCTCGAACTTCATGCAAAAATTTTAAAAAAAGTAATGGACGGATTTTGAGAAAAATTCCAAAACGTTGAACAAAAAAAAAGAAGAAAAAAAAAGCCTTTTTCCAAAAATCAGAGCATGTTCTCAACATATGATCATAATATTTCACTGAAAATTTCAGAAAAAAGTAATAAACTGTTTTGGAGAACAGACGGACATGGCGAATTCATAGGACTCCGTCGGCTTCCTCCCGGCTAAAAATGTTTCTTTAAGAATCATGTTTTAAATATAACGTGATATGAGGAATAGAAAAATCGACCATGGATCGAACAAAAAAAATCATATTCTCCATTGTCATTTTTATTTGTCTGTTTTTACAACTTAATTTTAAAAAAGATGCCAAATAAAATATCTTGATCTCATAATATTATTTTTTATATTTACAAATTTAACAAAAGGTGAAGGTGTATAAATAAGTATAAACAAAAAGCACACATCTAAAAATACTAATAAAATTATTTTGCTGTGAAAAAGTTCCATAGAAAAAATGAATAGAAAACAAACATTAAATTGGTCTATACACCTTTTCACAGTTTCAAGTAAGAACAAATATTTTGGGAGGTAAAAATCTGAATATTGTGCATGACAACTCGAAACTATAAAAAGGTGTATAGAGAGGCAATCACCTTGAATGTTTGGTTATGGTGATCAGATCGCTCACACATTATTTACCTTTACGTAAATTGGCTACAAAAACAAATTGGGCTCATATAAAAGATATTGAAAAGTTATCCAAGAGAAACTTCATATTTTTTAATCAATTGCCAAGTTATGTGTGATGAAATATCGCTTATGCGTTTGATTGTGCTTCACGACAAAGCCTATAGAAACAAATATAATTAATTTAGAAACAAATTTAAAAACCACAAAGTATTGAGATAAGCTGATTAGGCGAGACCAATTTAATTTCTTGTTTTACAGACGCAACCGACCCTGTTTTTACAAAATATGCCAAAAACAACTTCCTAAAAATTTAATGATTTTAATTTTATAGCACGGAAATAAACTATATATTCTCATTATTCCCGACCTCATGCAAGCTATTATTACAGCCATGGAGAAATCAACACTTTATGATTGCACTCACAAACAACTCTAGCATTAGAATGATCATGTTCAAGATATTATAATATCAAAATGGATAGACTATAGTAAAAACAATTAACGCCAGTAAAATTTCATAATATTTTTCGCAAAACCTGATTTTATAAATACTATGATTAGTTTATGCTGTACACCAGCCGGGAATTTATATCCAATCTGCTCGAAGAAATCAAACTGGTCTTGCCTAAGAGGAAGTAAATACATTTTAGATTTCATGGACAGAAATAGGTATAAATCAAATTTAGTGTTTGAAAATAGAATGGCATCTTAAACAAAAACAGTATATCATTTTATTAAAAGTTTCAAATGTGTATAACATATTTATGGAAATGTTGTTCCGTTGTTTTAACACAACTTGCACTATAATTTTAAAAGATATAATTTTACACGATGGATGGATATAAATGCGAAACAATTTACTTCCAAAAAGATAAAGAACAAACTAGCTAAAATAATCCTATTCGTCATACAGACTAGGCCACCTATAAAAAGTACAAAGTATATTTAGTGACCAAAAAATCAACATTATCAATATTATTTTAAAATCAAATATATTACAAAAATTACAATCTAAAAAAAAAAAAAAGTTTTGATCACACAGATAAATATGCAAATTCAGAGCAACATTTAATTTTCTCTTACACTCCTGACCCCCTCAACATAGCCGCCAAAAAGATCATCCCGGATATAAGCCCCAGATATAGGTAAAATAAAGATGAAAATAAAAATTAATCAAACTAGGAAAATTGATTTTTTTCTTCTAGAACATAAAATTCCTCCCAGTTATAAGCCCCTCCCGATATAAGCCCCCCGAATATAAGTCTATCAAAAATGCGTTTATCGGAAATAGAAGATCCCCGGAATATAAGCCCCTCAAAAAATGCATTTATCCGGATATAAG
>JAUOBW010022680.1:0-10006 GCA_032360285.1 Lepidozona retiporosa | reverse complement strand
GGGGCCTGGAACTACTCACATTCTGAATATTTTTCACGCTTGCGAAAACCTTATGAATAAAATTTATTTTTAATTTCAAATAATTTCAAATGTTAATATCTTGTTACTGACCAAAAATTATTAGAAACAGAATAAAATTTAGAAAGTTATGTAGGGAAATAAAATCACTAATATATTGGTACAACCCTGTGATGTTATAAATTTAAGATATAAGGCCTTGTTCACATTTAACATGGAATACTCAAACGCAAATATCTTGAGAACCGATCAAGATTTTTTTGACGAAATAAAAAGCACTGTTCATTATTTCTTTGCCTCTATAATATGAGATCAATATGTAAATACACTTTGGGATCCCTTTAAATGATTCTAGGCGAAGACAAATCGTCGGGTTTCTTTGGACTCTGTAAATTCGCCAAGTTTATTAAAAAATTATTTATCCATAAAAACATTTTTAAATATAATAGAATCATTTTACAATATTTGTGTCACAAAAATTTTATCTTGTATTGGTTGTGAATGAAACTTTTAGTCAGATTTTTGAAAAATTTACATAGTTATGTGAACTCAATAATTTTGGAGTGGGTAGTATCACCTCTATGTCTCTAACGTAAATAAAATTAATAACATGGAATATCAATAACTATTTACCTTGACAGTCTTTCAACTTTTGGTAAAACGCCTTCATGGCATCAAAGTCTTCGCGGTTGGATAAACACCAAGTAACAGGAAATCCTTCGCCAAAATCATCAACTACTAAAAGGGATGTGAGTTTAAAATCATATCCTGTAGTATTATGTGTTGAATCACAGCATAACCCATCTTTTCCGAACTTGCTCAAAATAGTCTTTTGAAGAGATGAGTGAATTACAACCATAAAGTCATCATCTTGCAGTACATTTTCAGTATCATGAACACCTGAAATTTCATCAATATGTTGCATAAAATAATTGTAGCTTTATACCGGATTCCTGCACACTTCCCCTTTCTCATTTTCGGCCATCCCTGTTCTCGTGTTATGCAAATTTCCCAGGCCGTTTTCTCTTTGTCTGTGAATTTTTTAAATCTGAAATTTTGAGGTGTCCTTTTTATTTACCATAAAACAATAGTGCATGGCTTAAAATGAGAATAGTTCTTGCTGGATAAGTAATTACAAGGGATATTAAAAATGTGATTTTAAGGGATCCCCAACCGATTTTGCATGTTTGCCTAAGAAGTAGCGCCTGGCGAAATGGATCATTATGCTTTTTATTTCATCGAAAATGATGATGTCATCATAACTTTCACCTTCATTTTCAGTTTAATTGCATCTTGAGAACAAAACGTTTTCAACAAAATAAAAAGCATCATGTAAAAAAATTTAGCCGAGGAAGGATTTGAACTCATACAATCCAGCATTTCAATAATGCCCAAAGTCAAAGTGGATTTAACGAAAAAAGTCCATTTTAAAGGATTTACCAACGATGTCATTGCAAAAGTTAAATTCTCAACTGTCAACCAAATCAAATTTCAGCCAAAATGCTTGTAAAAAAAATCGCTTTATCGCTAAATTCCGCCCATTTATAGAGTATTGGTTTAAGGCTAAACCAATTTTTTGCTATTGTAGAATATTGTGTTTTTTGCTAATTTTTAAAGAAATATACCCATTTAAGTAGCAAGGTCTTATTTTCGTTTAAGAGAGTGAGGAGAGTGTGTGATGTCATCAACTCACAAATTCAAAAAGGCTATTTCGCTCATAACTTGAGAATGAACAACAAAGATTGCACAGAAATAATATATTCTTAGATAGTTTTTCATGCTCTTAAAATGAGGCAAATTTGTTTTTACAGTGTTCACTCCCTTTTAGAAAAACTTACCTTGCATTTTAAAGTATAGTACAGATTTTTTTTCTTTTGTCGCCCATTCTTCTATCCATGAATACACTAGCCTAATCATTTGCATGCCTCTGTACTTTATCAAGACCAAAGCATTTTATGATGTTATTCAAGTCTTGATTGTTTGATAGGTGGTGTCTATGTAATGTGTCAGATGGCTCACTTCGAATGTCATCTATTATTTGTTTTTTGGTATGCCTTTTTGAAGTTTACAAGCAAATTCCTCCTTTTTACAATCAGGTAAATAAATTTTACCAAGTTCACTGTCATGACCATAATGGGTTTTACATAACCATACGTCGACTGAATCATTCAGCGTCGTTACTTTTATCTCGCATGTGCAATGCAAGTTTAACTTCACAGTGACTATAAAATAATAGTAGCAGTTTTATTTACATAAAAATCCTAGAAAATTATCTATTGTTATAAAAACTTATAAGTTTTTGGTCAATTTTATGGATTTTTTTCTTTCTCCTAAAATTTTTCAAAATTTATAAACATGTGTCTAGGTCTAAATAAAACCCAGGGTGGTAGTAGTATTTTTTGAAAAATAATACGCATCCCACCTTTTATTAAGAACCCAAGAGTATATTAGGTCGTTGTTTTTTAAAAAGTTTTGCAAGATATGTTTCGGAAAGAATTATGCCTTAGCAGATAAACTCACGAGAGTTGACAGAAAAGTTTGCGAGGTAAACTTAGTAAAATTTAAATCTTAGCAGATAAACTCACGGGAGTTGACAGAAAAGTTTGCGAGGTAAACTTAATACAAATCTTTTTATTCTTTAAAAAATATTAATTTCTAAGCTATGGTCATTTAAATACTAAAAGGAATAGTTAAAATCAGAACATCTTATATTACTGTTTAAAGAATAGTGATGTCACAGTTATAATAACCTTCATTACGGTAAATTCTCTAATTAGCGCCCCCTCTCTAATAAGCACCCCTATTTTAAAACATTTACTGAAATAAGCGCCCCTCTCTAATAAGCCCCCCCTGACAGGTCAATTATCTGACTTATTTCCTTTTTATGTAAGCATTACATCTTATTAGGGTGATTTTTGATTCCAAGAATCACTTAATTTACTAGAAAGTTGCCTAAAATACGGTATCCAACAACTTGTTTACCTTTATTATTTTTACTAATCAGAATTTTTAAATAAGCGCTCCCTCTAATAAGCGCCCCTCTCTAATAAGCGCCCCCTTTAACCCTCGTGGTGCTAAGCATTTTTTTGAATACGCTCCCTCAAGACAGGCCATTTTTTCGAAAAGAAAATAAAAATCATAATAACGATTATTAAAACTCAAAATTTCGCCATGTAGAAATATTGTTAGGCTTTAATTTGATTATTAGCATAAAATACATTCTTTATAGAACATTTTCAGTCATTTAAAAGCCTTGATTTGTGTGCGAAGTTCCTTGGAAAAATGTCAAAAAATTTGTCAAAGAAATTTAAGTCTAAAATATTTGGCAAAATAATTATGCTATACCTAAGTATTATACCTTTATAGAAAGCTAACATAGTGTAGAAGATTCGGTTAAGATTTGTTTTAAGAAATAATATCATTTCATTCAGTTTTCAGCTCAAAACATAAATATTTTTTGCTTCCATGAGGCTGGCGGCCATTTTCTATGTTTCAATCACAGGCAGCCGATTGAGAATACGGAGAAATATGTGGAGAATCCGTTATAATCGGCTGGAAGTTATCTAAACACTATACGGCGCCGGGAAATATAAATACAGCGTCTTTGTTGTCAATGCGTATATATACTCGATTCGTCTTAAATTACAAATATCCAATTGAGTATATATACTCGATTAGCATCACAAGGGTTAATCAATCTGAAAAATTTAATAAGCGCCCTGGTAGAGAATTTACCGTATTTGTTTAACCCTATCCACACCAGGGTATTTTTATTCTCGCCGCCCTCATTAATTTCCAAACCAAACATGCTCTGAGCATGAAACTTTGTCAGAACGTGGACCTATATATTATGAACTTTCAATTTCTAAAAAAAAAAACAAATGGTGGCCAAATTTCGTGACGTCAGCAATATGTATGCCAAATCGCTGATTTTGACCATTTTGGTAATTTGGAACGTTGGAGGCCTTATTCCAAAAATGCGGTACTACAACCCCCCCTCGATGCATGCCCCATTAACACATTTTCCAGCCGTTTAAAGCCCCCTGGATTGGTTTGTAACCAATTTAGTTAGGCAAGGATTTTTTTTGTTATCCGTTTCTGATTTTTAAAATATTATTTTCTAAATTTGTTGATCCATTTTTCATCCGCTTTACCCCCCCCTCCCCTAAGAAAAAAAAATTCCCTGATTTTAATAACATTTGTAGCAAAGAAATATTTTTACCGTCCGTGTCAGATTTTTAAACACATTTTTCATCCGTTTGAACACCCCCCCGGGTTTGGTTTGCAACAAATTTAGGCAAGGAATATTTTTATCACCCGAACGTGTCTTCTGACGAGGAAAAAATAAAAGCAAAACAAAAAAACGCGAAAGGGTGGGTATTTCCAGGAGTGCTTTACACGGAAAAAATATTTAGAAACAAAAAGACTGACATGATTTTTTACACAATTTATACAATAAATTAGAGGGGTTATTTGCGGGAGCGAACCTATTTCTAAAAACATGGGGATATACTGTATTCAGGGTAGGTTGAAGTTTTCATACGGATTGAAAAAATGCGTTTAAAAATCTTACGCGCAGAATACGGTAGCTCAAAATAAGGCTCATAGATCTGTCGTAAACTTGCCGTAAACCATATTATAAAATAAAAAAAATAACAGGGAACCCGATGGAGGCTATATTCGGGGATGCGTTTAGAAAAAAATAAAACTCATACGGATAAAAATATAACTCATTTTTGAGCTAAACTTGCCACATCTTAAAAATAAAATGTTGGAATATTGTCTATCCAGTTCAATATTTCAACATGATCTTCGTACTTCAAACAAGGTATTCGCCTGAGACTAAACAGCTTTAAAAGTCTCTAGTTCACGTGCATCTTTGTCCTTTAAAACGGAAATGTCTCTCAAACTCTGTCGTATATTTTTCTAGTCTACCATAGAATCCCGGATATAAGCCCTGGGCGTATACATGCACATGCAGTAACAAATAATAGATAGTTATTTTTTTTGGGGGGGGCTTATATTCGGGGGGGCTTATATCCGAGGGGGCTTATATCCGGGATTTTACGGTAACAGCTTCGCTGCCATATGCTTGGCTGCCATATGCTTGGTAGTCTTCATGACTAGGCAATCTTCCGTCGCATTTATAGAAATCGATAATATTTCATCAGATGACGTTTATTTTGTTTTACTACTGTTTAACTTTTGAAATAATATTTCTTTGTGTCTGCAAAATATCGTATTTCGCAACTAACTAATTTAATTATCCCACATTTATTATTCCAAAGTTTTTTTGTAAACCATGTGATAACTATCTCTACACATGTTATTTCATTCTTTCTTATAACAGAACAACCTTCCACAATTTATTTTTTTATAAATGACTTGAGAATAGATCAACACATGTTCATTCGAATGGTGAATTACAGGCTTTGTTTATAGAACATAAAAAACAGCTGGTTTCTACAAGAACAACCTCTTTATACTAAAAAGCTTCATAGACAAGTTTAGCTCAAATAGAAACCACCTGTTAATGAGATTATTTATTTATGTGTGAACACTCATGCTAAATGGGTATGGAAGTTTCCCGGCCCCCGGCCCTGTTCCCAGCCCCCAAAAATGATTTTTATTTTTTTTTTATATTTTAAAGATTCAAAGTTTCTATTTATGTTTTTAACGTAATATTGTTTTCAATTTTTTTAAATCGACTCACATATACTATTTTATTAGAACAACTTTATAAGAACCAACCAGCAATACTAACATTTTACCTCCACTGGGGTCAAAACCAAGGATAGAAGTATTTAACCACGCATACATATTATATACAATAAAATTCTGTGAGACCATCGACGAAACTTATTCTTAAAGCCGGGCCATTTTAAAACTTGTAATTCCCTCTAGATTTTAAACACACTTAATGGACCTTGATTCAGAGAAAAAAATTGATACACAGATCGGCCATGATATACCGTAAAATCCCAAATATAAGTAATAGTACAGTCAAATTTCATCGTGTAAACCTTCAAATTACACAATAGAGATGCATTTGAAGTGTAAGTACATAAAAAATAAGATTAACCATTTTTATTTTTTTTTTTTAATTTTGACCGTTGCTATGGAAAATCCTATGATAACTTAGGAAACAATGAGTTTGCGCTGGCCATAAAATAGCCTAAACGGTAAAATATTTTTTTTGTTAAACCTCTTGCAAACGATTAAAACTATGATAACCTGTGTTTAACAGTTTTCATTTTTCGATATTTTTTGGGGTTGTTCAGATATCGCCATGACAACGAAGATTTTATTTGGCATGTAAATGCAGATATTTAGACAACCAGAAAAAATATAAAATAATTAAAACTGTTAAAACACAGGTTATCATAGTTGTAATCGTTTGCCAAAGGTTTTAACAAAAACTCTTTTACTGTTTAGGCTATTTTATGGCCAGCGCAAATTGATTTTTTCCTTATTTGCCAAAAGTTTTTTTTTATTTGATATCACTTGACCTACCTTGCATTGTTTATATGTAGGTATTTCATTTTAGGGGGGGGCTTCCTCCAAGCAAAGTTGGTAGATTGTCTCTTCGATTGTTTACTTGAGTTTTTCTCCTTTTAGGTTTCAATATTCAGTAATTAATTTAGATAATTATAATTAATTTTGAAATATAACACATCCTAAAAAAAAATTATACTAATTAATTTAGATAATTATATTAATTGAGTAAGAAAACAGTAATGTAAACGCGCATTATGATTTTAAACACTTTTTGTATTAATTTGAATCTGTCTTGTTTCATATTTTTCCATGCACGTAAATCACGCAATTTAGCAGACTAATCTAGTCGTAAAAGATTACTACCCAGACAAAAATAAAATATAGCTAAAACTTTGTCAGGAAACTGGTGACCAATTTAACGGTTATACGAGAAGCGGGAAAACACTGAACAGAATATAAACGGTATAGATAAAAGAATATATTATAAAGATATGGATTATTTACATTGTTATAATGAAAGTAAATTACCTTTGTTTTACGCATAAATATAAATAATACTATATACATTGTCCAGATCCCACATTATATTTATTTCTCAAATTCATTACAAGTGAAGTTTATAAATTTCGGGTAATAGCACTCCGTTTTTCATACGTAACTCCATAAATCTAGCTACACTTCTTCAGCATAAAAAGCGTACAAACAAACACAGATTTAAGTTAATATTTGCTTTAAAAAATAGTTTTAACTTAAATTATTGTCTTTTCCGCGTAAGCTAAAAATGAATAAATCACAAAAATTGTTAAGTTATCACATTATAGTATACCGAATAAAACGATATAAACTGGCTTAGAATAATAATAAAATGTGCCACAAACATGATAAAAATATGATATTTACTTTGTAGATATAACACTATAATTTATGATATCTCTGGTTTGTTTCTACGCTAGTCATTCCCAATATGATATGAGTATTTGAGTTTAGGAAGTTTATTTATAGACTCGAAACGGAGCCCTATTGAAACGTCATTGAAATGTCAGAAATATACAAAAATTAAATAAATAATTGCTTCTGATTTATAGAGTTGGCATGACCTAAAGAAAGTTGGTATTATGAACAGTTTTAACTAATGATGTTGATAGTAACTATTCCAAAAAAAGCTAAAAGCCGATCTTGAGTCAGGAAAAATTCTCAAAATACACAAAACTTTTACTTCATTGAGCGTTAATATTCAGCCAGTCAATTATCCATCAGAATTATATTTCTAATCGTAAAAATAACCAAATCTCACACGTATGCACGTTTAAAACGTAAAAGAATAATCTTTTACTTCTCTATGTGATTGGTGGATATAAAAAATATTTTCTAATAAGCTGAAAACATATATGTAAAATTCGAGACAAAATCTCTTTTTAGGGTTCTCAGCTCGTCAAAATTGGCCCTAAAGCATAAAAATAGTTAAAAACATAAATAAAAACATAGTTAAAAACATAAGTGATGTATAAAACTTTAATAAATATATACATTTTAAATATAAAAAGTAGTTAAAAACGTTAATATATATTTTATATATTTCTTAAATTTTGCCCGGAATTTGCGAGTAGGGAGGGGGAATTAGACAACGGGTTAGATGGCACATTGTGTAGCTATGGGACTTCAAGAACTTGCCATATTTACCTTGGAAAATAGCAACACAAAAATATTCGAAAATCAATTTGCTATTGTTAGACCGGCTTGCCGACGGGCCTTATGACCCATAAGGCCTTTTGGTAAAAACCAAGATATTTTAAGACACATTTTTAGGCCCTGGCTTCAAAACTTATTTTCCCACACATGCTTATAAATGTAAAATGATGTCATCCATGGCTTATCAACATTGGAGCGAATGCGAACAAATGTGGCTTACATCGCTTGAAAAAATATCCTAGGAAAAAGAGGGTTATTTTTTTTATTTTTTTTAAAGAGTTGATAAATATCTTTAAAGAGTTGATAAATATCTATGAAGAGTTAATCAATATCTATGAATAGGTAATCATAGCTAGTTAATCATAGCTAGTAAAAATGCTAGGGTTTCCTCATGCTAATGCATCAAATATTTACATGGATATTACCTTCTGATTTAAAACTTGGCGTGATACGACAAAAATCTCAAATAACTGTACATCCACTTATTAACTTGATGGATATATCGAAACAAAAATATGTAAAACTTGTTTAATGATCATTTGAAAAACACAAACGATACCTCCTAATCAAGTTTCCTTGGTAATAGAAATATAACAATATCGAAAAAAAATAACCCGAATGGGCTTCATAAGCTGCACATAAAATATTAGTGCTTTTGAGTTTTTTAAATATTAAATAAAATATTTTATACGTATTTCCTATAAATCATTAATACGCGTATTAAAATAGAAATGGTGTTTTTCGCGAGGGAGACAATAAAAATCGAGCGAATGTATCAGCGATACATACTAAGAAATTTAAGAAAACGATATATGAAAAATAAAATTGAATAAAAAACTAGATTTAGTGTTGAGTGGGCGTTAACCTAATATTTCTTTGAAAAGTTTCAATTTAACTTTTGAAAGAGGATTTTTTTATTTATTCTAACAAGATCTATACTGCATGTAAATTAAGATTGCGAGGGGTGTCATATATACATAAATACTTTCTTTTTCTCTAATAAAAATGTTTTTAAAATAACCAGTTAAAATCAAAAAATAAATTGATCTATCCACCCCGCCCCATATGTATAGCCCCATTTATAGCCTTGATGAAATCCGTGTTTCTGATTTGTTTTTATTACGCCATTTTTTTGCCGTAGAATTAGTAGAGATAGTGTGTTCCCACGGCCTTATCAAACTAGCTATGCAAAAATTAATTTTACTACAAGAAAGCTTGCTGGGTAGCTTAAATTCAGTTTTCCAGAAGAGAGTACATATTTTGTTTTAAATGATTTTTTTAAATAAAAATAAGAAGAAATATGGACACATTCTATACCCCTTTCCAAGTCCAGTCTGCTCCAAATATTGTGCTTTCTGAAAATCCGTAAATTTATTTATAGGTAATATTACTTAGTTTGACTGCTTTTATGCAGACAATTAGAAATTTACAAAGAAATTTGAATATCAGTTATTAAAAATGAAATGTTTTTCTTTTCAAATTCTAAGAAAAATAATTATTGTATTACGGTATTTTAGAAAAAACCTCATATCTTAATCTGGCCCCAACTGAAAAAGAATACCACATAGTATTTTTAACCGTTGATTTACTAAAAGTCACAATATTGCATCAAAATTAAATAACCGCGAAATGTGTAGTTTAATGAAATTCTTTCAAATTCGTGAAATTTTCTAAAGGAAACATTCAAACCTAGACCTAATACATAGCTTCATCGGGGGTATCAACCCCCCTCTGAAATTGCCTTCACCCGTGTTTGGCCACCCCCCTTAATATAAAAAAATTCCAGCCCCTCCTCACTTTT
>JAUOBW010022569.1:0-10008 GCA_032360285.1 Lepidozona retiporosa | reverse complement strand
TTGAAATGCGGATATAAAGGGTTGAATCATACAAAAGTGCTTCAATGTTATTCGTATTTATGAGGAAATTGCAAAATCTAAAAGTGGGATAAGTTGAGAAGAACGAGTATACTAAAAGTAACAAGGGTGATAACGCAATTAGGATTCCCATACATATGCAATTTACTAGAGGCGGGGTTTTTATTAGCTTAAGTACATTTAAAAACACAAATGGCATTACACCAAAAAATAAATTGAAAATGAGAGAAGCTGTAAGATCTTTGGGTCTCAATAACCCATGACAATTGAAGCTACCAATTGCTGCACGCCATTGAGATATATTTATCGCGCCGGTAACTTGAAAATTCTTCCTGGTAGACTACATAGCCTAAACATATACTTAGATATCATTGTAAAAATTAAAAAACAAATAAAAAAAAAATGATTTATAAGAAATACTACGTAACGAAAAAATATCTTTAAAAACTTATTCTGGAGTCTTTTTTTTATCATCATAGTCAAAATTGGGAAAAAGATCATAAAGATCCTTTTCATGGAGGATCCTGTTATACGGATCACCCTCGTTAACACGAAGCACCACTGTGCCGTTAATTTCCCATGTGGAATGAAGTTTACCTGCCCTTTTCAAAACACGACATTTCCACGCCAACATACTATAATATGGACAGAGGTTCTCGTGGACGTACAATTTTGTTTCTTCGGTGAACCCTAGCGAAGCTCTATCAACATTTTGCAGCCTCTTTCTGTTCCTAAAAATTTTTTCGCAGTTTTTCCTGTTTATAAATTTGACAATTGTAACTTCACTCCCGTTGTTAAATTTATTAGGGAGGCGGTGACATCCCACGATATCTTCAGGCTTTACAGCGACATCAATACAATCAAGGATTTCAATTACTTTACTTTCCAACTGGGGTTGGGCAACATTGGATGGTATGCCACTAACTTCAATGTTACTGCGTCGAGAATACTGATGCGACTGATACATGTCCGTCTGACACTTATAAAATTGACTTTCAAGTGAGCGAACTCGCTCATTAAGTCTGTCATTTTCATCAGTTAGACGTTTTATAACTGTATCCTTAATTGCGTTAAGGCTCGTATTGATTTCAGCCAGACGACCATCAATACGGCCTTCAATCCCTGTTATTGCATTTTCAAGGCGTATTTCGAAGCCCTTAAGGGCAGAATCTAAAGCTTTATCCTTCCCCTCGAAATCTTCATGGGGAACGCTGTTGGAGGCTTCAAAACCATTGACAATTTCCTGGGCGGCTGATGTTTGTTTACGAGTATGCATGATAATTTTTATAACAGCAACGAATTTAATAACAGCTAAGTAGATTTATAGTAAACGATATTGGTTGTTGAAACGATTTTTACAATAGGATAATTCGTTACTTCCTCGATTTAAATTTGTATAAGGGAGTGAATCTCAACAAAATACCAAAACAAACAATAATATAGAATACTTTCACGAGTATTTCTTCTTCAATACTTTTCGATTTTGAAAAACAAAAACACCACTTTGTAGCAAATTTTCTCCTCTTTAAAACCAACTAATTTGTGTTATAACCAACGAAGTAATAATATATATTTAAATGCTTAATAATATTACAACAATAATATTTATCAGAGAGCTGTTCACGCTACAAGATTTTTTTTTTGCATCCCAGACAACAACAGATGCTACAAATTAAAATATGGAAATATATTCATACAATTGACAAGCTTTCGAGTCACTCACTCTGAGTACATCCCTCATATTTTTATATATATATATTTTTTATTGGATCCCCGGCGAAGAGTGTCCTATGAATTCAAGTATGTCGGTCCGCCTTTCAGTCAGTCCATCAGTCACACCTTAACTCTTCCGACTAGTTAAAATCTACACTATTTCTTAGATACTTGCTGTGCAGGTACTATTTTTTTGCCTATTTTACGAAACAAAATAAGATTTCTTAAAAATTTAAAATAAAAAAACGCTTTTTTCGGGTTTCTGTTGGGATGTATAACGTTTTGATAAATGACTTTTGCTATGAAATTGTTCATTAAATTTTTTTCATGATGTTAAAGGCCCTTGGGGGGCTTCTTTTGAACCATATGGGCACCTGTCAAAAATTCTTATTTTGGGCCCAAATTGTTTTTTAGGCCTAAAATCAACGTTTTTCAAATTTTCTTGAAAACTGTAAGTTAAATTTTTTTTAAATTTTGCAATAAGTTATTGACCCAAATTAGACTAAATTCTTGTTTTGTGGTAACTGGTACTAAAAATTTTTTCTTTTTTTGTTTGCATGAAGTTAGATGTTAATCATTATATTGTTCTTATAATTTGAAATTCCGAGTGTCACGTTGAGATTAAATTCGTTAGGGGAGGGGTTGTGCTTTTTAGAGAGGGGCGCTCATTGTCACAGGTTATTGTTAATCCAGCTAAATTCAACACAAGCCAATAATCTGTTATCTTTCACATTGTCACAAGTTTAAATTTTATATAATATAATAGAGGTATGATTGCATTCCGATTTTGGCATGTTGCTTGCTCTGTATCAGGAGTACTACAATGCTGTGGTTGAATTAGTTCTCTAGTAGTGATTAATTGTTTGTAATGTTGTGGTATTGTAATTCTCTCCAGATCTATAAACTTACTCTAGACATGTGTAACTGGAGGGGATTTTGAGCAGGTGGAGTGAACTAACTGAACCACGTAAACCCACAGACATCATATGTATTCATCATTCATCAATGTGTATTTTGAATTCTCAAAATTGAAGCTATGATAAAATCATCAAGACATCAATTATAATCTAAGCGCTTTATACGGAATTCTCTTTCAAAAAAAATTACAAAAAAGTTGAAAAAAAATCTTATAAAAAATTGTAGTCTGCTAATAGAGCTATTAAGAAAAAATTGATCCTATTATTGTTTCAAACTATGCATTAAAGTAAAAGGCATTATTTGAACCATCTTTGGCATGAAATCTCTTGTTGCCAAGCAACGTATCTGTTTTTGGCTAATTAAGTGTTTGTTTTTAATAAATTGTTATTTGACCAATAGATGGTTAAATATAGGGAAACTTTTTGTTGCCTATGTATGAAAACGATTAGTATTTCGGGGAAAGTTCTGCTCGTTTTATATATTGAATGTGTATAATATTTTAGGGTGTTGAAAGTGAAAAATGTGCGAGTTTTAGAGCTGCAATGGACGCTGGTAAACCTGTAAAAATTTCATCTGACCAATCACTTACCTTAGCTGATGGTACGTATTATTGTCCTAATCATACAACAATGGATACTATCTCTCTAAACAAATTTTTGTGTGGCTAGCATATACATGGAAATATAAAACAATTTTGAAAAAAAGGTAGTAATGATATAAATAATCTTTGTTCAGGAGTCGGGAGTTAAAATTTTATGGGGATTGCAAGGTTTTCTCTACTTGAGGATGGAAGGCAATTCCCCTAACAGATACGAATTAGTTGGATTTCCACTCCCCAAAACGCCCCTCCTCAGTAGAGTTCCCACTAAATTTACATCCCCACATCCAATTTTATTTTTGAAATTAAAATTTAGCAACGAATTTATAATTATTTAAATATGAAATACTAGCCCTAAGGTAAAATCTTCCTTCAATTAGAGGATTTTGGGAATAAAGGCTGGAGTTTAAGTGATATTTGATGAGAATCCTTACTGGAATGTCAAAAAATAAATAAAAATAAAATATTCTGGTCTTGCCTTCTTTGAAATATTATTGTTTCAATCCGTTAACCAAATTTTACGACGGGTGTGGCTGAATAGGTAAAAATTAGTGTGTGCCGTATTTTATTAAATATTTTCATCTAACTTCATGCACAATTTAATAAAAAGTAAGTAACAGATTTCAATAATTATGAAATTAGGCCTTTATGACTTTACCACTGTAAATATCAGAGAAACGAATTTTAATAAGGATAAATCACGGACAGTTCGGACAGATTTGAATATAACTACATTTGATTTAATCATGCTATATTTTTGGTGGTCACAACTTTGCTATATATTTCAGGCTTGTGCTATATTCCTGGCTTAAATTCACATTCTCACCGCACAGTAAAAAATATAACTTTATTTTCATTAGGTTTGTGCGTGTCAATGGTTGGTGGAAATGCATTTGTGACCGCTCGTCCGTATATCGACAAATTACTTTCAGTTGAGTAAGTGATTATTAATGTACTGCCCTAGCATCC
Source organism: Lepidozona retiporosa (assembly GCA_032360285.1). Lineage (NCBI taxonomy): Eukaryota > Metazoa > Mollusca > Polyplacophora > Chitonida > Ischnochitonidae > Lepidozona > Lepidozona retiporosa. Next base: position 5,792 of record JAUOBW010022569.1, on the reverse strand, counting down.
TGTGAAAATCCGTAAAAAAGACAAGTTAAGTCTGATTCATATTATGTCTTATAAATGGTTTTATAAAATTATCCAAGATTTTTTGATCTAATAATCTGTGGTGTTCCTGTACAGGTAGGATACTACTGAAGCTATCACAACTAGTAAAGCGACAATCAACTAAAAAATCCATTGACATGACAAAAATCACAAACACGTTTTTTAAGAAACTTCAAATACGCATAACTTGAGAACCGATGATTATTTTTCGTAAAAATAAAATAATTCTTTGGTAATCCTGTAAACCTCTTCCTATGAGCCCAACTTGTTTTTAAATGATTTTTGCAGCGGAAACAACATTCACGTACCATATTATTTTCAAGAGGAATTATAAATAAGAAGTGCTTATATTCGGGTAAAGCGGGTGACCAAGGACGGAAATACCGTATGATAAGAAATAGTATTTGATGTTTTTTTATACACAGGCCTAAATGGAGGTTCATAGTATGTTGTCTGAAAGAACTAAAGATATATTTTTTTTGCAAAATATAATTGATTTTGACCTACACATTGCCAAATAAAACCCTTCGCCTTTACTATTCAGGTATTCAGATATCTACCTTTTTGGACTCCTGGCAGAGCCGAAAGAGTCCTGTTACTTTTGACCCATATGGCCACCAGCCGAAAGTTCTCGGTTCAGGTCCCTAGGCCCCCAAACCGGTAAAAATATGCTTTTTTAGGCCGAAAATCAATGTTTTAAAATTTTACTTGAAATCTGTTCATTTTTGTTATCGGTGTGTGTGTGTGTGTTTTATTTCCCATTCCTAAGACGATTAAATTATCTAGATATTTCCATTCTTCTATTGTTTCCACAAGTATAGAAAAAATGTCACTCCTTTTATTAAGTGACAAATTAATAATATCAAGCAAGTGTAACTCCAATGAATGAAGAAAATATATTTTGCAAATGTGCTAAAATTAACGTTGATTAAAATAACTTTTAATTATTCATTTTCTATGTGTTTGCAGGGAATCTTTTATTGCGATGAGTGTTTTGCGACTTATAGAAAATGAGAAATGTGTCGTGGAAGGAGCTGGGGCCACCGGGCTTGCTGCAGCTTTCTCTGGTCAGTTGTCGCATTTGAAAGGAAAGAGGTAATTTCTTTTTGGTTCCCCCAACGCTGGTTCGGAACAGAACCTATGCACTTCCTTGTGTGTGTGTGCATGTCGCACACTTTTCTCCAAACCCGCTCTAATTTTTCTAACAGTTTGCATGATTGTTCTAACTGATACTGTTTCCCGTTGTCCTGTTACGGACCCGAATATGCCCAAATTTAGCCATGTTATGAAATAAAATGGTGTTATTTTAAAATTGCGCATGATGTTAGGGGCTTATTTTGACCATTCCCCTATGGGCCTTGGATATTTATTTCGACCGAAAATAATGTTTTTTCAACTTTCTCTAAAACGGTACTATAAATTTGTTTGAAATTTTGCATGATGTTAGTGACCCATACGAGGCTTATTTTATTTTGACCAATATATAGGCACCTGCTGAAAATTATCGTTTATTGGTGTGGGACCGTAAATCTTTACTACAAATTTTTAACGTTTTGTCAAATTTCTTAAAAACGGTACTATGACTTTTTTTAAACTTTGCATGAGGTTAGAGGCCTATAATAGGGCTTATTTTAACCCATTTGGTAACCTGCTGAAAATTCTCGTTTTCGGTACTGGGACCGTTAGCGTTTTTTGCAATTTTCTCTAAAAGGGTATCATCATCATAAACATTTAATAACGTCTGCTTTGCAATAAACACCTCATAAACAATCAGTGTATATTGAAAGACGTTAGTCTTACCATGATATCATGGGGTACATGATGCCCTTCCTAACGCTAACCTACTGCGGTACGTAACCAGGTCTTTTTATCGTGGGGTCAAACACTAGGGGATTTTCAAACCAATGCTACTAAAGACCACGCCAATCTCATACTCAGGACCCAAGTGAAAATAATAATATAATAATAATTAGAAAGATAATTTCTAAAAGACGTATTATTGCATTCAAAAGACGTAATTTTCAAAAGAATCATTTAAACTAAGATGATATTGAGTGACGTATCATGGTTGATTGGGACATAGTATTTGGTGAATTAATCTCCGAAAGGAATTCACAACAAATTATGAAGACGGGTGTTAGCAACTGATTTTCTTAATGCGAACTTAAAATAACTATTACTATTGAATTCGTTTCACTGATTTTACCAATCTGATAATAATAAATTATAAAAGCAACTTAATCTTTTATTTAAACAGTTTGCATTGAAAACCGAGTTTTATTCACCGAGTTTTAAAGAAATCAACTTGATGATATTCTCAGAAAATTTACAACAACAAAACACCTGCTGATTTTAAAACAATAGAAAATCTCATTATAGTTAATTTCATTTTGTTTATTCATGACGTCATATGAAGATTGAAGATTTAAAAAATAAAGTTGATTTATAAAATCATTTTAACAATGATAATATATTCTGATAGGAAAACATTATTTTTATTTATGTACATATTTCATTTCATCTAAAAGCTTCGCGGCTTCAACCATTTTCCTTTCAAAACATTGTTTCGTTCACTGATCACTTCCATATTCTCCCAACATAGTTTAATTGTACAGAGCATCAGGCGATAAAAAATATAAAAGGGACATGTGGTTTCATTTCACAGCTGACTGACCTTGCGCTAAAAGCCATAAAACTACCAGAAACATTGTTGATTTCACTTATGTTTTTGTTTTGTTAGGTTTATATCAAACATAACTCAACATTGAATAACGTTTATTTTTTTCCAAAAGGATTTTTATCGCGTGTTTTCTTTAAAACTTTTATAATGTGTGTGAGGTTGATTGGCAGTTTCATAAATAAGTTACGATCTAGACGGGGGTTAGGATAACATTTGAAATTTTAAAAAAGTAGCCATATAATAAATTAATGATGAAATTAGTTAATGACAATGTATTTTGCAATAGAAAAAAAATGATAAACTATTTTAGAAAAAAAATTGTGTTTATAACTATTTTGGTTATTTTTTTATATTGCCAAGAACTTTAGATAAAAATGGTTTCCCTTGTAATACCCACCCCGCCATTTCTGAATGTTGAAATCGCGTATAGCTGAAGGAGACTGGGTCGAGTAATTTAGTTTTGCATTATGAGCTTGAAGAGAAGTGTTCCATCTTGGTTTTTTGTTGAGTTTTTATAAAATATGACTAAAAGAATATGATATTTCAAGCCTCGCCTTTCGTTTTTAGAGCAAACAAGTATACAAAATCGTTGTCAAATAGTTGAATGTTTATTCCAGTGGGTTTTTATGGAGATTGATAAACAGTAGATATAGATTTTGTTTAAACTTCGTTGGTGGTAGAAATTTACGTTAAAAACTGTCCACTACACACCCGCCACAGTCTGATTTATATTTGTTACTTCAGGTGCCAATCAATGGGTTTGATGACAAAATAACAAACAAAATAATTCTAACATAATGAATCAACAAAATATGCAACAATTCTATGAACAACAACAAAGTATGAATGGGTTTCCTCCTGGTGGTCCGTCAGGGGGTAATTTTCAAGGAAATCCACAAGTACCTGGTTCATACAATGGTTCTACCCCCACACCAAACCGATATAGACACCATAATGGCATGCCTCGCTATTCCCAAAATGAAAATGAAGGATTTGAGATGCAAAGCCCTCAAAATGTTATATCTCAACATCATCAAACGCCGGGCGGTCCTGGCTATCCAAACTTTATGGATCACCGTATGAGTGGGTTTGATCCACGTAGCCGCCAAAGTTATGAACCTTCTAATGGGATGATTCCAGGAATGGAGGGATATAATCCAAGTATTGGATATCATAGCAAACTTCAAATGGGTGAGATGGCCGGTCTTTTTAATAATCCATCTGCAATGGCTGCTCTTCAAAGACAACGTATGATGTTTGGTCCCGGTCGTGAAAATGTAAGTATCGTCATATTTTTGAATTTTGCTCTGTATATGAAGGGACGGTATCCTTTTATATAATATACTCATCTTCTTGAATTATATATATTCGGGCGATCGATTTTGATGAATATCCTTCAGTATCTCCAGCTCGGAAAATATTTTCTTCAGAACTCGGTAGTAGTAAGTCTTATAAAACTACAGAAATCCAGGAAAATAAATTACGTGTAAATATATATAACGTTATGATATGGTAGCAAAAATAAACTAAAGGACAGAACTCAAACACTAATTCAATTAGTCAAAGTAATCAAACACGTCCGTACCAACTTGCCATTCTTATTGGCTATTTGCCGGAAGTAGGTAGGTGTATGTCTTGTACTATACCGATAAGCCATGGCAGTTGGCACAAAACAATTAAATATCATTTACCATCTTTCCTTTCTTGCCCATGATATTGATTGCGCATGTTTTCTTTTAATTGCTGATACTAGATTTGATTACCATAGACTAGGTATAAGAAAATTCAAATTTAATTTCCGCGGTTTTACTGAAAAGGAAAAAAAATGAAAAGCAACTTGCCATGGATCACCAATAAGGAGGTAGGTATGTATATCAGAATTCCTATCGGAATGGCAGTTGGGTATGGACATGGTCCCTAATCAGGATATCAACTAATTGTGATTTGATTATCCTCTCGAAAATTATAAATTAAAATAAATTCCGTGAAATAAAATCGAACTTTCTACCGGCACAGACATTTTCAGATGTTTGGTAAGCAGGCCTTGTCATGTAGGGCGCGCGATAACGCACGCGCACGCAAACACGCACCCAAATTAAAGATTATGTTAATAGCAACTGTTAAGTGGGGTGTGCGTTATCGCGCGGGCCTCAAAGTCTTAGCACAAGGCCTGTGTAGCGATTGCAATGTTACTTATATATATATAAAACTACAACACAATAATTGTAAGGTCTTGCGGAATTTCATCAATAACTCGTAAAGGCTTGAATCTGTACCCTCTGCAGTCAGTGATCACATACATCCTTTATCACATTAGATAATTTTCAAGTGATTTAAAGAAACCTGGTTAACGTTCGTTTAGAAATTAATTAAAATGGCTCTTCACTTCTTGGAGCCCGAAAGACATGATCTATCTCTATGTGATTGTGACATAGTAGCTTGATAAAATATCAATATTCATGAAAATCTAATTAAGTAATATCCCATTTACTCATTTTAACGATTTTGCCTACCTAACTTTTGTACGTATTTTAAATAAATTGTCTTTTAAATTGCATATACAGAATCAAAACACAGAGGTCAAATATTAGATAAAAATACAAAATAATAAATCATTTTTTGGGGAGTTTGGGTGCCAGAATTTGGGCGCCCATACTGGTATACCGGTACATATTTTCTCTGGATACTTCACTCTTAATAATAAAATTGCTTCACTGTTTAACCATTATATCTTTATACATCATTTTAGGATAATCATTATTAATATATTTATAGTTATACATCATTTTAGGATATTATTTTTATTTATAATTCTGTAAATAATTTATAGCAACAAAGACATGACTATGCCTATTTTGAAAGGTGAAATCTCGTCAAAAAACACCTTCTTCAAATAAAAATGTTTAGACTTCACTTGATATAATTTTTTTTTTTACTGATGACAAGAATCCTTCATTTCTCATATCAGCGTTTGTTTATTGGACTCCTGTCGAATGCTGACGGAGTCCTATGAATTCACCCATGTCCATTTGTCTGTTTGTCTGTTTATCCGTTCACTCACTTTGCTCCGAAA
>JAUOBW010022458.1:0-10010 GCA_032360285.1 Lepidozona retiporosa | reverse complement strand
AATATTATGTTGCATATGTTGTTTTATCACTGATTTTGGTCAATATTAGCTAATTTTAGGGGTCTGGGTACAGGGCCTCCTTAACACCCTTGATATTTGGCCACTCATTCAGAAAATGGTAAAAAATGGAGCTCTGTAAAATCTAATTATGGTCTTATAGTGAAAATGACTAAAACCTAGGTGATTTCGAATGTCATTAACTGCATCACGCATAGATTAACATAAGGAACACGATTTAATATTTTTTATCTACTTTATGGATTATGGAGTGAGAAGAGATGAGCTATATTGGATATGTCAGTTAAATCGTGGTTACATGAGTTAGTCTTAGTTAAATTGGTTAGATTAATTGGATTGATGAAACCGATTGGATCTCGGATCAAAGATTAGTTGGGTCGATAGATTTGATAGTTCAGTTAGATCAATTAGATCAACTAGATAGGTTATAGGTTTGATCATCAGTTAGATTGGTCGGATAAATTCGATTCATAGATTAGCCAGATTAGTCAGGTTTGTTAGAGCGGTTAGGATAGATTAAAATATAATATTTCTTTTTTCTTTATTCAAAACACTAAAATTACAAAGGACTTGAGAAACGACACGTGACACTTGAGCTCCTACCATAAAAATAAATAACTTACTGGCTAAAAATTATAAAAACAGTGGATTCCTTAGAGCCGATTAAAAATCTGGTGAATACCCTTGGTATGGGAAAAAATTCTGGTGATCGTCTGGTTGGTATTATGAAAATGAATATATTAATACGAAAAAATATTACATAAAAGTTTTTTTAATGAATACATAGGGACCCGAACAAATAATCTAGTAAACTCACCGATGAATTCACCGAACGCGTTTAATTATGAAGCGACAAACACGTACATTCACGAACTGGTTTAATTATGAAACGGTGAACACATAAATTCACCGAAAGGGTTTATTAAGGAAGCAATAGACAGCTCAACTCATGAACTGGTTTAATTATGAAACGATTCACACATAAATTCGCCTAAATAATGAAGCGAATTAGAATAGTGTTGGAACTTAAAACTAGCATTATAGACCAAATTTTAGACTAAATGTAGGTCTTAAATTTAGATAAAATAGGCTCACATCGCGGAGAAATAGAAGAGGCTTCAATCCATTATTTTCTTTAATTTAGCATTAGTACTTTTAAGATAAATTATAAGATCAGTATATATGCTGTATTTTATATTAGTATATATATATTCTCCATAATTTCGCTAATTTTTCCCAGATAGAAATTATTTTTGTTAGAAATGCACTCTTTTTTGTTGTAAGAACCAGATAATTATATATCTGTATGCTGGAGTTTTTGTTATTTTTTATCGGTCTAAACAATAGACCTTTTATATTGAGTCCAAAATCAGAGCATAGTTGTGCTTATAAAGTGTAATCAATAAATTGTGGTTCTTTCTGGAAAAATATATTTTCAATTGTTTATTACAATTTTCTCGCGTTTAGCCACTACCAAAATTAAAACAATGATCCACTCGCTAAAATATATCTTAAAAAAACTTGCTAAATTATGAAATATACGTTATTACAATGCCAGATCTTGAAAGATTGGATCTAATATGTAATTACGAGATTTTAAATTCTTCTATTGTTGCAATGATGTAGAAAATAAAGTGCAATTTGATTTACATTCACTTCGTGTAAGATTTATACTAATTAGAGAACAATTTAAATGATTATAATTTATGTAATTTATTTTAGTTCAAATTAACACATGGAGCTATACTGGGAAGAATTCTTGCGCAGCGCATTTTATTCGTTTATATTCGTATGTGGAGTAATTGGAAATGTTTTCGTCATTCTATTCTTCAGTTTTAAGATGAAGCGTGTGGCCAGCGAGTTCCGTTGGTTCGTCATCCATCTAGCTATTGCGGATCTAATCTACGCCATCTTTTCACCAATCCATCTAATATACCAATTAGCAAGCCACGGTAGATGGCAATTAGGCATATTTATGTGTAAACTAGTAAATAATATCGGACCAATGACGGTTAACGTGAGTGCTTGGATATTGTGTTTAATGGGTTATGAGAGATATCGATGCGTATGCCATCCGTATTTGGCGAGATTTACTACGCGGATGATTCACAGTTCTGTAGTAGGTGTTTGGGTAATTTGCATAGGGTTAAAAGTCCTTATTGTCGCCAGGACAACAGTAGATTCAAGTCAACAATGTTTTCCAAACTATACTGACGAAACTGAGTACGTAGTGAACAACGGCGTTGCGTTGTTCACTGATAGTATTGCTCCTATAATTGTGCAATCGTATTTCCTCATTCGAATAACGTACACCTTGCGTAAAAGGTCTAGAAGATGGAATATTGATGTCGGAAATAGGTACTCTATTAATTTAAGTAATGAGATAGCGTATCAGAGAAATAACGTCGAGATGAAGGAGTTACAGCATATTGAGTTTCTGAACAGACCCGGTCCCTCAAGGGAAAGCGATCAGCAACAAAAACAACAACAACAACAACTCCAAGCAGAAGAAGAAGAAAAAGAAAAAATAGAAGAAAAACAACAACAACAACAACAAAAAGAGCAACAACAACAGCAAGTACAAGATAAGGAAAAACAAGAAAAATTTAGTATAAAACGAAAACTTGTGAGGTATATTAGCAATACATCTTCTTTTAAAAAGAGAAAGCAACTTTGCATCAAAGATAAACAAGACCGCAAGACAGTGGCTGTATTTTCCTTAGCAGTAGTAATGTTCGCAGTAGCAACACTGCCATTCAACCTGTTTTATTTTATCGTTTCTTGTTTGTACAGTTATTATTATACACCTGAGGATGTTGCGAAGTACGAAAGACTGTTGTACGTCATTAATGACTGGCTTGCTTTACTCGTACTCTCTGGGTGTGTTTTGAATGTGCTAATATATAGCGGTAAATTCCCGCAATTTAAAGAGCAGATATATCTATGGTTACAAAGAGCAAAGAAAAGTGTTTCACGTACTTCCATTAGAGTGACAAAAGTTTAAATAAGATAATAATTTTATAATTTTAATTACCTTTATCGGATAATGTTTTTCAAAATAAACTTCGCGAGGCTTCACCCATAATGATCGCAATATCACGAGATAAGCTTTTGCTAATGACCGCTTTGGAAAGAGATATTGATTGATGTACTATCACGAATGGAAACTTTAAGCATCGAAAAAAGGAAAAATCAAAGACTAATTGGAGTTTTGTAGTATACAATAGTTGAATTAAAATAGGAGTGTCTGTATTAGAAAAAAAATCCTGAGATAAACTTTTAGCTTTTCGCAGATAGGCATCCTGAAGAGAATGAGTGTATTTAAACACCGTATTTTGTATGGGGGTAAGGGTAATACAATTAAATCACGAAAAATATGACTGGAAATAAGGCCAGGAATCATTTTTCACTACATATGATTTATTTGTACACGATTAAAAAAATTCCAACGAATCTTTAGCCTATTTTTTACACCTTATTTTAGTCACAGGCCATACGAGGGTTTAAAATGCCAAAACACGAATTTTGACGTCAGTGATCAATTTTGAAATGATGGCAATGGATGAATATCTTTTAAAACCATTTTCCAGGGATTTCTATTTTCTTTCTGTTTGCTAATTTAGAGGAATTATGGTTACGCAGCATAGAAATTGCTAACGTTAGCAAAAATATTACGAATATTTATTAGGAAACTGTGAAGATCCAAAGCTACTCCTTAACAAAAGCTACTCCTTAACAAAAGGACCGAGCTTGTGTCCAAGTGCCGTCACCGTAATACATATACTTTAAGCAATATCAAATAACCTTCTATGTTATTCTTGTAGTATATTTAATTACTGTCACCATTTATATGTTTATTAAATTTCATTTAATATATTAAATATTGATATAGGCTTTTAAATAATGTTTATAAGAAACGTTTTTATATCTGTAATAGTTAGTTATACTATGATACTATGTATTTTCGAAAACTAGAGAAGTATATGAACTTTCATGCAAAAAAAATCAATTTCATACTATTTTTGGTTCAAGAGTTTGTATAAGGCCGTAGGCGTAGATTTACCAATCATTTCTCATTAAATACATTATATATAGAAATATTAGAAGTAATTGGGACCAGGAATTTCACCCCAATTTAGACATTTTTTAATTTTTATGTTTCTAATTATTTCGCTTAAGACGAGGAAGATCCCAATATTTAATCTGTTTTGCAATGGTGATATTAGTCTTAAGAAATAAACCTTCTGAAACTAAACATGTGAACAAGGACCTAACTTAATTTGTTCACATTATAATCAGTGAACATCTGCATAACAGAATAAGTCGACTTAGTATTCATATATGTTCGAAACAATCTTTTCATAAAAACAGGAATTCGCTTCAACATCTTATACTGCTTTCTGGAAATATAAACATAAACCATGGACCTAATCAAAATTTTCAACTGAATGCCGAGATTTGACCCCTTTTACCAAAAGAGGGCTGTATTTACTTCATATCAATATAAACAGCCTTTTATCCAAAATTAAAATACCTAATCGTTTCTTGCTAAAACCTCTGAGGTCTTAGTGATTATAGTCACGGAAACTAAATTACAAAATTTTGTAAAAGATTATGAAATGTGAAACAGACATACCAATTTTTTGAACTTTTTCGTCATGACAGGAATATAATTGGTGGAGGTGTTGTATGCTACATTAGAAAGGATGTTTGTTTTAACCGAACAATTTTTTTCTAAAAAAAAATACAAATTAAATACATAATATATTTGGTGTAATCTTACTCCCAAATTCAAAGCATATTACTGTGATATACTTCATAGACCGCCAAGGCAAAATAGCTTTTTAGAAATTCTATCCAACTACTTCAATAAACTCTGTACCGAGCAGAAATAGGTCATAAATTTAGGCGATGTTTATATAAACTTGTGCAAAAATGGAAATAACTATTTATGAAACTAACCCAAATTCAACCAAACACATCCCTTATTAAAATTATATAAGCAATTTCTATCGAATTTTGTTCTAAAACAATTGATAAAACATCCCACTCGTGTGACATACTTCGACTATAATTGATAACATTTTGATAACTACTGATGAAAATATAATCGAGCATGGAGTGACACTCGATACTGGTTTATCTGACCATCAAATTAACTACAGTACTAGAAAATTAATCAGAGAAAAAATCAGGTATTCAAAAGTTTATGAATTTTCGCTCATTCAAAAACTATTCAGTTGAAATATTTGAGGAAGGACTCCAGGCTATATATTTTCCTAACTATAAATATTTCTCAGACATTGATACAGCCTACTCAGATACTGAAACTCACTAACTTAACTAATGTTATCGCACCTATTAGACGTTCTAAAATAAAAAACAACAGTCAGAAATTGTTCGACAGAGAGATTCAGAGAAAATCAATATTCGTGATATAAATTTCAAAAGATTCAAACGGACGAAGTTCCATATTCACAGTGAGTATGCTTAAACTCCAAAAACGATGTTACAAATTTAATCCAACATAAAAAAATCTAAAAAATAATGTAACAGAAAACATTGGGAACTCAAAGGAACGTTGGAAATCTATCCGAAAACAAGGAATGCCCACTAAAGCTTCCGGTGCATCTAAAATATGCCTGAATCAAAGTAACCAAAATGTCTTCGACTCAACTTCCACAACTGAAATATTTAAAGACTTTTTTTCCAGCCTGGCAGGATATTTAGTTTTAAAACTTCGGAAAGCCCGAAACATATGTTTAAAAACTTTTGTATCCTCTTTAAATGAAGCCCTTAATTTGAAATCGCATCTTGAATTTGCACACATAACCCTTAAAATCTTGCAAAATCTAAAAATTTCAAAGGCACCAGGAATAAACCATATGACTGGGATATTTTTAAGAGACGGGTCAAACTATTTAGCGTTACCAATTTCACAATCTTTATGTCAACGTGCTCATTTCCAAGTAAATGTAAGATTTTAAAACTTAAACCAATTTATAAGAATGGCAGCAAAACAGATCTAAAACATTAGAGAAAAAACCTCATTGCTAGCTATAATTTCTTGTAATTGAACTTGTTATCCATAACTAAACTAAAAACTTTGTTTCAATCCGGATTTCGCAGCAACCATCTTCATGTTCGTCATTTTTAAATTTTTAAACGACTATATTCAAACAGGGTTCGATTCTGGATTGCTTATTGCATGATACTCATGGACTTACAAAAGGCCTTCGATACAATAAACCATAATATAATGAAAAAAAATTCGTATATTAAATTTTTTCGAACAAGACTATAAATTGGTATAAAACATAGGCGAGACATTTTCAAGTCCTAGTGACCTACCTTTTGAAGATCCCCAAGGATCTATTTTAGAGCCACTTGTATCTCTCTTATATGTAAATGCTATGTCAGGCTCTATATTATGCGATATGTTTCTCTACGCGGACGATTCATGCCTATTGTTTCAAAAGAAGGTCGTCACAGTATTAGAGACCAAATTAAACCAGGACTTAGACCATTTTATGCGAGTGGTTTGTTGATAACAAACTCATTATACATTTTGCAAAGGCGCGCTAATATTAAGCAACACTCTAAGGTTGAATACCTACGTTGTATTTTTGATGAAACAATCAGTGGTGAATCAATGGTCCTTAACGTTAAACTGGCACCTTAGTCCCGATCTTCGACAACTTTTATGTAATACTCTAATCCAACAACATTTTGAAAGAGTGTCGCAACATCTCCAGTAATACCTACACTAATCGCACCACCATCTCGCTGTTTGAATATTTTGTTGTTAAATGTGAACATATGATTTTTAGAGTGTATTTTAGCGCAATGCCAAGTGCGTGTCCAATCTCTTTGTCCGAATTAATCGATAATGACGACTTGTTCCACCCTTTCCAATGAATGTCTTTTTATTGCTAACACCTAATGACGTAAATGAAGGTGGACGACCGACTTTGCTCCCTTGTTGAGATATATTTCTTGAAGACATCGAGTTCTTCGAGATTCTCCTCCGTGTCGTTAAAAGCAAGAAAAAGTAGTACATCAATCAGTATTGATGTTTTTAAACATCCAGAAAGGTCGTTTTTATTGCATTCTTCTACTCTTGATATCATGTCTTCAGTATTATCGCAAAAATCTTTAGACAAAGCGATTATTAGTCGTAATATTGAAGATAGTAAATACGATATTCGCCGGTTACACCCAACAACAGCACCACGTACGGGTATCATCGGTGGCCCTTTAACAAGATTATCAAGCGTTTTATGATCTTTACGTAACCCATATAGCGGTGGTATACTATTGTTATTGGATGTGAAGTTACACTTGGTTCGTTTGCTCATTGTTAGAATATTACTCCAAGCTAAAGAATGCGCATTAAGGTTTTATCGACTGAATTTTACTACAGTACGGTCGTTTCAATCATACCAGTGTGGTGTTTACGCATTGCTTCTATATAATTTTCAGTTGAGTCGACCGACATTTTCCCCGATTTATCTGTTTGGAAGCATATGATGCCGCCAGCAGCAGAACGTTTCTTTAAACTCTCTAAGCCTTTACGTATATCGATATTGATGTTGTCTTTGGTGTCATTTGTACTCGATTTTAAAGTTTTAATTAATTACTAAAGAAATCTTAGATTCCGTTTCATCATCGACCAGCGGTGGAATACATACGCGTAGAATAAATGGCACCTCGATAGGTGCGAGTTTTGTTAAATTTATTTGTAACGATTTATTTTAAGAATTGAAGGTACATTTAGTAGAAACGTCTGATTCATCGTTTTTAACGATTATTTTATTCCATCTGAGTTGTAAGAAAGATTTTTCGAGTTCGGCTTGTTTTTTGATAGGGTAGATTTTACTGTAGCGTGCAAACCGTGGTGATAGGTTTAATGCTGCTTTTTCGTTTCCGTTTAGAGTTACATTACCGTAAAAGCAAATATCAGGTCGGAAAGATTCCGGAATCGTTTGATTTGTCATCTTGATACCATCGATTTCGTTAGGTACGTCGATTTTTATACGCGATTTTGCTTGCATTCGAAATTCGCAGAGTCTTTGTTTGAAATGTGTTTTCATTTTTGCACGAAATAAATCCAGTTCGTTTCGAAGTACTGTATGTTTGTGAATTCATTGAAAATTTCGCCATTTTTAGTAATCTGATCGATCTGTGTATAGAAGATTTCCTTTTTGCATTGCTCGATCGTTCTTTGTATATATTTTTCTTGATATGTTTTTAAGCATAATGTCTGTTAGCTTTTCTCGTTGACCATTTGATAGGTTAAGATAATAAATAGTATAAATATGAACTTGTTAATTATTTATAATTTAATATTAAATTATTTTAAACTGTGTTTGTAATTTTAGATAGTATTTAAAAGCATTCTTAGCCTGGTGGGCGGATTCCGCCTCCTGGTTGTTTTTTGCTCGTAACTTTTGAACCTTATGATGCCCAAATTTTCGGAAATTTCCTAAAATTGTATGCTTAAAATTTCGCGATAATATTATTATTTTCGCGATTCCGGGGGTTCGTTATACGTAATTTGAACCCAAAATGACATGATTTTCTTCAGGTTTGACGTAAAAGAGGTATTTGCATACCCCTAATGCGCCATTTCTTGTTAACTATTGTATCCTTATTACATTTAAACATAATTTGAACGGTTTAGCACTTTGGATAGTGTTTTTCGCGCCTCAAAGTTAAAAGCAAAAATTAGTGAATTTTCAAGTTCGCAATACGTAATGATGAAAAGAATATGGTTCGTCATCAAAAATCTTTTTTTTAGATGTTCCTTACATTCATATATGTAACATGCTGCAAAGTAATAGGACAACACCACTAACACAACAACATTTACAGAGGGGGCGGAATCCGCCCTCCCGGGTTTGGTAGATCAAAAATACCCCGGGCTTAATAGGGTTAATATTGTAATAGTCAGTATATAAACAGTACCCAGAGGGTTGAAATATATTTGTTGTAAAAAATATACTGTTTCTCTAATTTGTATAGGTCTTAAAAAGTTTTAAAATATGAGCTTATTTATATTTATCTTATCTTATTTATTTATTAATTATTATTATTTTTTTTATAATTTGACTATATATGTAGGAATATTTTTACTGAAAATATAAGTAAGTAAGGATTTACGAGTATTCTGAGTGGTCGTCGACGGTAATACAGTAGAAAGGTACAAAAAGGGTCACAAGTCATTGCCTCGTAGTCCATCTATACTTAGTTTTATTTCTTGTTATAAATATTTGCTCAAAAGAAAAAGCAGGGCGTTTATTAATTTAACCTTGGATGGTCCTATTGCCCATAAAATAAGTACATAATCTGTACTACTTTAGTTACGTGTACACTTTGTCTACTGATAGGTAATATCCCCGTACTACAATGTTGTCACTTTTCGACTCATTTGTGAAGATTTAGCAATTCGCTAGCATTATTTTTTCAATATTTGTGTTTTTTAAACACACCCACAACCACCTTTTTGGCCCTTTTGTCCTTGAAAGGTCTTTGGCTCAGAAAAGCGGCAAAGAGTGAATATTATGTAAAATTTGAATTATGTCACTTTGGCTTTTATGAAGATTTAGCCCTAAAATATCCAAGGGTTTCGCAGAGACCTACGCAGCTTACTGCGTCTTGTTATAATTGATATTAGTATATTTTTTCAATAATCAGTCCTTTTTATCAGATTCTTAAAATGCAGGGAAAAACTGTGTACTTCATATTATTGCAAATTTTTAACAAGGAACCCTTTGCGCTTTCATGCAATACTGTCAAAGTTTGCATCATTTAGTAGATTAAAATATGAAATATCGTATAATTCTGAAGATAGACTCCCGGAAATTAATTTCCTGAGAATTATCTAAATCATGTTGATTTAAGAACTTTTGTTTTTAAGGGAGCGGTCATAAAGTATCCCACACCCCGGGGCGGAGGGGATTTTTTGTATAGGCTTAAAAATTTCGTGACCC
>JAUOBW010022347.1:0-10014 GCA_032360285.1 Lepidozona retiporosa | reverse complement strand
TGATTTTGTGGTTTTTTTAGATAATGTGTTAGCTGACCCTTTTTCTTTTTTTTTTTTTTTTTTTTTTCATGGGTCGGCACAATCCTAGGTGCCAATTTTTGGCTCCTAGTTTTTACAAATTTTGAGACCGATATATCACGGTTCCCGCACTTAGGGTTAATGGTTGCTAAATGAGTTTCAAACTTCTAAGCTCTAGAATTTTAAGTAGACTTTACAAAACTCAAGACAACTAATTATTGCAAATTTCACTGCAACCACAATGTAATCAAAGCTTAGGCTTTTCTTGTGTTATCCCCGGTCATCTGTCATTTTTAACGACCACTTTTAAATTATTTTTTTTAGCATACATATGTGTTTTTTTCTAACTTTTAAATAGTATTTTTGATGACGAAATAAAACTTACATTTCTGGCGAAAAAAATCGTGGTCAAGCTTTTTTTAAATATTTTTCAAATTATTTAGCGAGCCTTATAGAAACGAGAAAATATGTCATATTTTCGATTATTTCATCGATATACAGTTTATGATTAGGGTCTACTTTATTGTTTACCTCTAATGAGAATGGAAAATATTCTATAAAGTTGGCAGACGATAATTTCTTTGAAAGTTGATATTACTTTTGATATGGATCAGATTTTGGATCAGATTTTGATATGGATAGAAGGACTACATCACATGTTGCAACTAAGGAAATCGATATATTCAATTGTTTTATAAAGTTTGTTGTATTCCAGGTGTTTGTATGTGGTATGATATGTTTACTGACAGTCAACACCTCCAATTTACCCATGGTAAGTTTTCATCTGCCATCAGTGTATTCAATTTCGAGATTATGACCCTTTTACGCGAAATTAAATACACGCGAAATAAGTTTTGAAGTAGAGGTAAGTAAGTAACTTTTTCTGTTTAACGTGGTAACCTATAAATTGTCAATTTGACAATATTTCCAGACACGCCACGGTGCTGGTCCTATTCATTAAAGCACACATTTGTGCTACGGATAAGCTGAAGAAATCGAAAATGATTATAATCGAATCGAAAAGTTAAGTATAACTTGGGGCAGCAGCTGGGGTTCGAACCCTTGCAGTCTTATGTCAAGCGCTTTATCCGCTGGGCCAGGCCACCGATACGATACGCACATTTAATACAATGCGAAATCAATAATTTTTGTCGATCTGCCTAATTAAATTCCACAAAACTTAGAGGTTTTTGTCGATCCGCCAAATTAAATTATTGACATTTTTTTCCTCAATTTTATTGTTGTTTTTTTAAATTTCGAAATTTAGTGGAAAAAAATTATTTCTAACTGTAAAGATTTCTTTTCTCTTTTTATCTCTTGAAACGAACTACACTTATAATATCGTACCATCATTGTAATATACAAATCCCTGTTTTTGTTTTAACTGACTGGGTTATTTTATTCAATTCAGTCCGTAGTTTTATTGATCCTCTAAATTACAAACTTAATACCAAATCCGCCAAATTAAAAATGTAAAATATCCGACAAATTTTCACCTCTTATTAAATGGTAAATTAAACGCTAACACACTGCTCGAAATAATAGAAAATACATAAGGTTTTTTTTGACAGCGTCTCTATTGAAAATTATATTTTATTATATAGACAATGTCATCACTTGGAATGCAAATCCTAGGACTCATACTCAGCATATGTGTACTTGGGTGGAGTCTACTTCACATAACAAAGAAAGAGTTTTATCTCAGTTTGATTATATCATCACTACTTAGTTTTATAACATTTACTCTTGGAACACACTTATCCACAAAGAAATATTCTGCAATTGCTAACAGCTTGTTAGGTGGTCCGAATCAGGTGGGTTACAATTAATTATTGTTGAAGTCCAAAATAATTATTATCGCTGCTGGGAGAGAGGGGGTTGCGTTTGGAATTTAACCGGTTTAAACCATTGACGTTATTTTTTGTGAATTTTCTATGAAAACCTCACGGTTGTTAATCTAAATATTTTTTTGTGCATCGTTTTTTTTTCTGCTGGCCCACAATGATTGTCGTAAACATGACAGATGATGTCAGCACTATGTCAGCTTATTTTTTTTACTAAAACAAGCACTTAGTGACTAATGGACCCCCGGACTAAAATAATTGGTATTATTATATCTTCTATACAACAGAAAAATAATTTTCATTTTCAAGTCGCTGGGTGGAGGGTGGGTGCGGTATTGTATGTTGTCAAAGTTTTAATTGTAAGAGGGTCAGGGCAAAAAGGGTGGGTCATTTCATAGGGCGACTGAGACCTCTGACACTCTAAAACCTATCTATATAAATAAAATAAATTTTAACCAACAAAGATTTGAAAAATTAAGAAATATATTTATAAGCCTATGTTTTGGTAATTTTCTTAGGTTAGATTGAGTTACTTAACAACTTGATTTGTGGAGGCGAGAATGTTGTTGTTTACAATGGTTTAATTAATATAATGCCTCCACACCCCCCAAAAATAAAATACTCATTTAATATTTGTTCATTTACAGGTTGAAGATATACCAGCAGAATCACCTGAAATTGCCACAACGTCATTTTACGACTTTTGGTCTGAAGGTGCTTGTAGCAGGTTCTATTCATTCAGTAATGGCGCTTACATCAACCCGCCCCCTACGAACGATGACCATGCGCCACCACCGTACCAACAGCATATACATATAACAAGTGCTTATATTATACCTTGTAGTAGTGCAACAACTGTGTAAATAAAGCCAATAACATGTATATAGTGTATATTATAAGGTATTGTTGTAAAGACTGTAATGTTACGTAAGTTCGTGCCCAGTGCTAAAAAGATTGTTTACTTTTTGAAGAATGATTTTTCGTCTGTCTTTAAAAAAATAAAAATATTTTTGAGAACAATGTCTACTATAGCCCCCCCCCGAACTTAACTTAAAAAATAGTGTTTTAGAACGAGAGGAGTACCGCGACTATTATCACCATCATGGGAGGTATAAATATAATATTTGCGGTGCTCCCCTATTCGCTTAATCATATTTTACTATTCGAACCAATTTTCGCACCATAAATATCGAGCAATTTTGATAGCTTACTTATGTAAGTTAATACAAGCTACTCACGGTTGATCTGCACCAATAAGTACGAAAAGCATCACATGAGGCTTGTATGGGTCAAATCTCTCACTATACTGGCAATATAGGTCAGCTGATGTATTCTATAGTGTATTAACTTCAACCAAAATTTCAAAAAATATAAAAGTGCTGTTTCGGAGAAATTTACAAAAACGTCTTTTCGGGCCAAGATGGGGCCGTTTATGAGTGTAGCTAACTGCAAAATCTTTTTTTCAAAAATCTTAAAATAACAAGTAAAGATTTCTGGAAGGAAAAATGTACTTTTTCGTGTATTTTTTTGGGCCTGGTACTCAAAAACGAGAATTTTCGACAGGTGTCCATATGGGTCAAAAGAAGCCTCTATGAGCCTCTAACATCATGCAAAATTTGTAAAAAATTTATAGCACCGTTTTCGAGAAAATTGAATTAATGTTATTTTCGGTCCCAAAATAGCCATTTTTGGGCATATTCAAGCCCGTAACCGGGCAACGAGAAATTTTTTCGAAAAAATGAAAAAACGTCTGGAGATATTATTTAGTTCAAACTGTCATGCAAAATTTCAGAAAAATCTATAGAGCGGTTTTAGAGAAAAGTGTGTGACGCAAGGACGCACGGACGGAAGTGAATTTAAAGGTTCCTTTCCGAACTATCGTTCAGGGAACCAATTAAAGAAAATTTTGTCAATACTCAATATTAAGAAATAGAAAAAGATTAATTGCAATAGGCAACCAGAATTTTTACAGGTGGCAGTATGCGGCCTCTAACATCATGAAATTTATAAAAAAATATTGGAAATTTTTGAGAAAATTGAAAAAATGTTTCGATTTCGATAAAAATTTCAACATGTACCT
Organism: Lepidozona retiporosa; assembly: GCA_032360285.1. NCBI lineage: Eukaryota > Metazoa > Mollusca > Polyplacophora > Chitonida > Ischnochitonidae > Lepidozona > Lepidozona retiporosa. The sequence goes on along the minus strand of JAUOBW010022347.1, from coordinate 6,072 downwards.
ATATGGGTCAAAAAGTACACCTCTGACGAGCTTGAGAAATATTGGAAAATCTGTTTTGATGGAAATTGACCTGTTTAGGGGCATTAGTTTCCCCGAATATCCCCTTTGCATCTAATAATTATACAAAATGTTTTGACATTTTTAAGACAGGAAGCAATGTATCACAAAAGACACACTGAATGTACTTTTTCATCAAATCAAAATTTAAAAAATTGAATCAATCTTGTTGATTTGGGTGTTATAAAGAACCTTAACGAGAATATTCCGCAGGTGCCTATATGGATCAAAATAAGCCCCCTATGAGCCTCGAACATGATGCACAATTTTAAAAAATATAGTACGATTTTCGAGAAAATTGAAACAATGTCATTTTCCGTCACAAAATAGCCATTTTAAGCATATTCGGGCCAGTAACTGGATAACAAGATTTTTTTTCAAAAAGGTAACTCATTATAAACTTAAATTAAAAACTAAATAAAACATCTTACGCTTTTCTTCGAAGTGGTAGTGCCAGATGCCATAGTTGAGGACGCTACAGTCGATGCCTCTATCTCTTTACCCATTGATGTCAACATGGCTTCAAGTCGAACTTTTTCTAGTTTTACCATCATTAACTCTTTTCTCATTTCAGCATTTTCAATTGCAGCTAAATTCAACTTTTCATCTTCTTTAATTGTACTGCAGCTACGAGGTGTACTGGTCGCATCAAAGTCAAAGACACTGCTATCATTCGACAGCAATCTATGCCTTCCACCATACTCGTCAGGTGAAAGTTCACTAATACTCTCGTCAAACGCTATAGAATTCCTTTTCTCCAACATTCCAAGAATATCTGGATTAGGTTCCATCTCCAGCCTTGCTTTTTCAAGTTCTATCTCCAAATCTTTCTTAAATTTCAACACAGCATCTGAATATTCAGTGTGATCTTCACACGTGGGATCTTGGTTTAAAACATTGTTTGACGTAACTTCTTGAAACACTTTCAATAAACGTTCATATTTTTGTTTCGCCTTTATTAATGATTTCTCAGCTCTGTGAGTGTCGTGTATGTAATGTGAAGTCGATTTTTGAATGCTATATCTAGAAGAATGCCTTCTTGGCGTTGATTGTAAGGAATAGGAGTCTGTTAGATCATCACTCGTAATATCGGTCGTAGTATCAATAGAACTATCAAGTGTAAGTTCATTTTCAACAAATTTTAAAAGGTTTTCACAAGATTCCCATTCTGATTTACGCCTATTCATTTTGTTCTTATTAATACTATCATTACTTTCATTAAGTGGTTCGACTATTATTTTAGGTCGTTTATATATGGTGTTTAAATTTTTAACTTCTAAATTGTCTCCAGTTATTGAATTAATAAGATCATTAAGAACATTTGCAGAGTCAATAAAATAAGGCATTTCCTCTGTAAGGTATTCCAAATAAATTATATAGCGTTCGTAATCGTCCATATTATCTGGCGAACAGCAATTCGTAAAGATATTATTTGGGTTATTTGTTAAAACGTCTGTTAAATCAGATGCATCAGTGTTTGTATCAATATAACTCAATTGAGGTATATCAGCACCACTTTTTAAGATATTTTGAAGAAATTCACCGATTGATCTTGAATCTTTGTTGGTGTTAAAACAGTCATTATGCGTATTTGATGCAGTCTTAGAAGCTTTAATACGCACACCCATAAAATTATCACAATTATTTTGTTCATTGTTGTTAAAATCAGTCTGTGTACAAGAATCAATACTTTGCCGTTTTGAATGAATAATCTGTGCGGTGGTAGTTTGAACTATTTTTTTGGTGGTTTCTGATATTTTTATTGGAATTTCTACTTTTGAAGCCGGTAAACAACTATTTGTTTGTATAGACATATCGGATGTGACAATGTTATTGTTTATATTTTCTTTTTTCATGGTAGTATCATTATTTTTGGTTAATTCTAATATTTCATCATTTCGTAATGATGAGTTATTGTCTGGTATATCATTATACTTATTTATTTTTACAGCTGTAGGGGAATCACCACACATTTTATCATTTGACATTTTGAAGTTAACTTCATGCGGATTCAGTACAGGTGTATTTTCCATATGATATTCACTAGATATATTATCTCTCAGCCTTCTATCCTTTTCATGTAACGTAATTGATTCACTATTTTGGTCTATATCCATTGATTCATTAAGACCTTTATTGTGATTAATATTTTCATTTATGAGAAGAACTTCATCATTCGAAGTGTAGATTTTGTTAACATCTTTACTTCCAGATTGTGGCATCAGATTGTTAGAGGTATTGTTTGTTACCGGTGCCACCATACTCATTGATTTTGTTGCTGGTAATGTAAGTGATTTTATTTCATTTTCAGGTGTTTGAGATTTATGTCTATTCACCAATTCCGGTGTTTTTATAGATTCAGATTGAAGTTGATATACAGATGTCGGTGTCGTTATCGATTCAGCTTGCAACTCATTTACAGATGTTAGTGTCGCTATCGATTCAGATTGAAGTTGATTTACAGATGTCGGTGTCGCTAAAGATTCCGATTGAAGTTTATTTAGAGATGTCGGTGTCGCTATCGATTCAGATTCAAGTTGATTTACAGATGTCGGCGTCGTTATCGATTCTGATGCGAGTTGATTTACAGATGTTGGTGTCGTTATCGATTCAGATAGAGGTTTATTAAGAGATCTTGGTGTCACTATTGATTCGGATTGAAGTTGATTTACAGACGTTTGTGTTTCTATCGATTCAGATTGAAATTCATTTACAGATGTTTGTGTTTCTATCGATTCAGATTGAAGTTGATTTACATATTTCGGTGCCGTTATCAATTCAGATTGAGGTTGATTTACAGATGTCGGTGTCGTTAGCGATTTAGATTGCAATTGATTTACAGATGTCGGTGTTTCTATTGATTCCGATTGAAGTTGATTTACAGATGTTTGTGTTTCTATCGATTCAGATTGAAATTGATTTACAGATGTTTGTGTTTCTATCGATTCAGATTGAAATTGATTTACAGATGTCGGTGTCGCTATCGATTCTGATTGAAGTTGATTTACAAATGTCGATGTAGCTATCGATTCAGATTGCAGTTGATTTACAGATTTCGGTGTTGTTATCGATTCAGATTGAAGTTCATTTACAGATGTCGGTGTCGCTAAAGATTCTGATTGAAGTTGATTTACAGATGTTGGTGTCTCCATCGATTCAGATTGAAGTTGATTTACAGATGTCGGTGTCGTTATCAATTCAGCTTTGAGCCCAGTTGGGGGTGTTGGTAGTACAGATGTAGCTTTCAATTCAGAATCCAGTCTATTGGAGGATTTTGATTTTTCTATTGATTCAGATTCTAGTTTATTTACAGATGTATGTCCAAGGCTATTTAGGGCCTTTTCTGTAGAAATCTCATTTAAGGAAATATTACTATTCAGTCCTTTAATTTCTTTATTGATACTGTCTACATTTAAATGTTCGAGTGTTGTTGATATTGGGTCAATACATGATAAGGTGTCTTGGGTCGTTTTATCACTGTTTAGTATTGGTTCATAATCTGTCAAATCATTCTTGTTGTTACAAAAAAAAATATTTAGCAAATCTTCATTTTCATCAGATTTTATACTTTTTGATGATTTAGTATTTGGCTCGCATTGAGCATCTAAATCCTCTTTTCCATTTAAAGGGACGTATCCATTTTCTTCCATTTGTTCCAATGCTTTCAATTTTTCATTTATAGCGTCACCAAGAATTGCGAATACGTCTGAATTAGAAATGCTGCTTGGTCTTACTTCTGAAGTATCTACTTCATCGTACTTGCTTGGCTGTGATTCTCTCTCAGGCTCGTTGGTGAGTGGATTTTCAAGATTGTTAAACAAGCAAGGTTTAGCTTCACTTCGATAATCAATTACATGAACACTAGATGTTTCTGACAACCCATCTTTTGAATAGAAGTCTGTAATATCCATATTACTAGTCTTGTTAACTGTAACACTTGCTAAATATTCTGTATCTCCTTCTGTATTCATCCTCGCATCCATATCAACACCATTAGAAGATCGGTTTTGCGTGCTTTGAATTAAATCTTGAATATCCATTTTATTAATTTCATCACTTTGTGTATTTTGAGGTAAGACAACAGTTGACAAGTCATGATAATGGTTAGTATCTCCGTTTATAACCTGAAAATCGTTATTTTTTATATCAGCTCCATTATTTGAAGATGGTTTAATTCCTGACGAATCGTTAATGTCTGGAATGATAGCGTCTGAGTTCACATTAGGACTTTCACAGTTTAAATATTCATGTTTATCACATGGAGTATCACCCTGTTTGGCTTGAATGTAGTTATTGTCTGGATAATCTTCATAGATTCCACTGTCAACACACTGGCTAGAGTTTCGATCAGGTCTATTCAAATTTGACCTTTCCCTCATTGAAACACCGTCCGCATGTTCAACGCTTGCAGATGGCTTTTCGGATGACGGCATTCGTATTTTCTCTATGCTGTCATTTAATTCTGGCAGTAGCGTTTTATTTATTGTAGCATTAGGTATTTCAACAGACAATATTTTTTCTGTGTAACCGTTTTTCGGCATAGATTCAACTGATTCAGTTGTTAAGTTATCGGGGTTGCTAGGATCTGTTTCTACATTTAGCGACATTTGAAGGTCATTGTAATTTGGTTGAGTGTTTGTGCTTATATTTAATTGATTTGAAGATCTAGGAGTATCTGTTTTAAAATTAGACAAGTTCGATTTATTTAAACATTGTATTGCCTTTATGTTGTTGTCATCATTTTCAGAAATAAATTCAACAGATTCAGTTGATAATTTATTGGGATTGCTAGGATTTGAGGTTTCTACATTCAAAGATAATGGAAGGTCATTAACATTTGTCTGATTATTCGTATTTGATTGATTTGAAGAACACCCGGGAGTGTCAGTTGTAAAACATTGAGGAGTCTGGGTACTAAAATTGTTTCCCTGAAGATTCTCGTGCGACTCATTTTCTTCATTATTTAAACTATCAAAGTCAAATTCTTCTACAATTGTCGAATCCTTCAAATACTCATCAATCACAATATTCTCGAAGTAAGTTTGGCATTCAACAGTAGATGAATGTCGTTTTTTCCTTTCAAGAATTTCTTCGGTGTTACTATTTTCCTTTTTGTCTTTCATTGTTGATTTCAAGTCGCTCAGGTCTGATTTCTCTCTTTCGTAAGCTTGTTCTAAAATATATAAAATAAAAGATCATTATAATGAGTAAGTTAAATAATAGTTTCTTTGATTAAAACATCACATATAAAAGGAGTGATGATAAAAAATTTATTAGTTACAAACAAATCACGATAGCAAATGCCAAGAAAAAACAGAAAAGACATGTTTAGGGATAATATGATAAGCAAACAGTGCAAGATTTGAATCACGTACATATTAGCGATTTCAGAAAAATTAAGAATTGTTGTGAAAACGCTGAGAAATATAAAAAATCATATTTTTTTTAAAGGAAATTGAACAATTCAGGGACCAGGAAACAAAAAATATCTGAACTTTTGATCGAAAAAGGACTGGTTTAATTGTCTGGATACCAATATTTCCTTTATGTTTCTCTAACCTCATGAACAATTCCAAAACATAGATTTTAGGTCTAAATCCATGTATTCGGACAGATCATGGGTATGGGGTCCAGAAATGAGCATTTTCAATGGGTTTTCAAAATATTCCCTCTAACTTTTTGCAAAAGAAATGGACAAATTTCGAGAAAATTTCAAAAACGTTGATTTTAGGCGTAAAAAGCCAGTTTTTAGGGGAAATTTAGGCCCAGCACTGATATACAAGAGTTTTAGACTGGTGACCATATAGGTTTAAAGTTTCCCTCTATGGTCCTACTAAACTAAATATAAAATTTATTTCAGCGTAAAAACCTCAATTTTAGGGAAAATTTGGGTCCATATCCGAAAAACAAGAATTTTTGGTTGGTGGCCATCTGGGTCAAAAGTTGCCATATATGTTGATTGCTGTAGTTTAGTGAGATTCACAATATATTTGCAGTTATTATAGCCAATATCGG
>JAUOBW010022236.1:0-10017 GCA_032360285.1 Lepidozona retiporosa | reverse complement strand
AAGAGAGAAAACCGAAAACAAATTAGACCAGACCTACAACGAGGCCTTGATGATTGAAATTGTTTGTCTCAAATATTCAGCGACTTTAACAATATTAAATAAATTCTGTGACGGAGGCAGGGCGGGGGCGGTAAGGCAACTTACCTAGATAAAGAAAAACCTTTTTTTCTAAATGTATATATTACTTAGTAAGTTGTCCCATAGGTCCGTAGCACAATGCACGGCATAAAAGCTGATATTAATTAAATTTTCGTAAAGTTAGTAAAATACGTCCCGTTCCCCAAACATTGTATGGTTGTTCCAATAGGTCCGAACTGTAAAAGTTTTTACATAAAAGTCCGTAGTGGACTATAAACAACGAAAAAACGGAAAAATAAGATAGACCGGCCAGGTTCGTATCGTTATTTCGAGCGCTGTAAAAATATATTTTTTGCTTTTGAATGCCTAAAAAAAACGATTTGTGATTATAAAGCGAATACGATAACGGTGAATTCGAAAAAAGTTATTAGTTTCACGCAGATTTCTGGCAAATTGGTCATTTAAGCACCCCTTCTCTCTACTTTACTTTTAGCTCCCTCCTTTAAAAATCATTCCCCCTTGGCCTGTTTTTTATAATAAAATAAATTAAACTTGCGAAAACAGCTGAAATTTCTCATAAGGTGTTTTCTGAAGTTTATTTCCTCTTTTGCATGATTCGGAGACGCACACTTCTTTTTTAGAAACACGTTATTAATTGAAGTTTCTACCGCGACATGCTCCTTTGTATTAAATAAATTGGAAATTTCGTTGTACACAATTCAAAATTTTTCAATCCCTTTCCTGCCAATGTGACACAGAATTTTCTCCATGTGGGGATAATAGACTGTCGCCGAGGGTGGGGGACTTACAGAAATTGTGCCTCTTTTAGCTGGAAATATTCGTCAAATAGAAAAAAAGCCAAATCTTACAGACATCCCCAACCCCTCGATGTGGAAGATTCTTAAAAAAAATTAATTACGTATAAGTAAATTTTTTAAGCTGTGTTCTTTTTGTCGAGAAAATCTTGAGGAAAACTTAATAACTGCAAATCTACACGTTTTTTTTTTATAAGAAACTTACTTTTGGCCGAGTAACCAAGTTTCTAAACTTTTTCGTAGTTTCAGTAGTCAAAGTTTCTTAGGAGTTTCTTAAGAATTTCCGATAAACGAAAGCACGTATTAGGTTAAAACAAAGTTTTCAGTGCGTATATTGCCTTTTAGCTCAAAAAAAGTCAATTTAAACTATTTAATTATGTGAATAGATTTAAGACCATTTAACCATATAATTTTTTAAATTTATTTTATAAACAGTGCGTTTTGAAATTTGAAAAGTGTTTATTACGCTTAGGAATTTCAGTACTGAAGTTTCTTAACTTTTTTGGATTTCGAGTCCTAGTTTCTTATAAAACAGATAGAACATCTATTAACACCTTTTTTAATTATCCGGCGAAATCTATTTTAGGTTGATATCTTTGATTGACGATTAATGATACAGGATGTTAATATACACACCAAAACTGAATAAAAGGCAAAAAAAATCTTACGCAAAATCAGTTCCATGTGAAATATTGTGACATAAAGTGCTATTATAATACGAATGATACAAATCTGTTTTTTCTCTATTTATTTATTGTATATAAACAAAAAAAAATTAAAAAAACAAAAAAAAAAAAATATTTCTTCTTGTAAATACATTGACTTTTATTATGGATTCTAATGATACTAAGGGCTTAACGGCTAAACTCGCTACATTCAAAAAATGGCAGTTGGATGATGTCATGGGCTATAAGACGGAAAAACGAAATGGAGTTACGCATGTCAACCATGTTTATTGCAAAGTTTGCGCTAGGAATCAAGATAGCCTGTTAGCGCACCCAAACTGCAAAGGTCAAGTAGCTCAGAAGTCTATTCAACGGTTTATAAAGGGAACTAACTTCGTGTCGAAACACACGATCGAGAGACATATCAACGGAGAGGGGCATAAACTTGCAGTGGCATGCGAAAAGGCAAAACCCAAAAACGACCAAATTCTTCTGCCTTCGGGTTCGTCATCCAACCAACCTGCTAAGGTAAGAAACTTTTATTAAATCTCTAACATTCTAGTATTATCTTTTTATGTACAATCACTGTATTAAATGTTTATCTTCTTCTTCACAACGAATGATCGTTTCAGGTTTGTGATATTCCTACGATAATATTCTTATATTTCGGCCGTTTATGGGCCTCACTGTTCGTATAAAAACTGAGTTATTTTTAAAAAAGAAAACTTGCTTATGTAACTTTTAACAAATTTTAATCTGTCATTTTATATGTTGTAGGGGCTACAGAGTGGAAACTTCAAAATTAAAAACTTGGGTTTAATCCACGTTTTATCTAAAAGGGAATGAATTTTTGCGGACGACTCATCCCAGGAAGTTTTTATTTCTCATAATGTATAATAGTACTTGGTTTCTTATAAAGGTTTTGTGTAGATTGGCGCCTATTTGAGGTGGTGCTTATTTGAAATGATTTTAAAAATTAAATTTAAAAACGTTTTTTTTCGTACTAATAGTAAATTTTAACTTTTTTGTAACTAGTAAATAGTCTGTAAAAATGTTTGTTTTTTTAAGATTCAAACCACAATTGTAAATTCAACCAAAAAGCACACAGAAGAGGCCTACGAGAAACTTGTTCTTTGTGCTTATCAAATGGGAATGAATCCATCTATGCCACATAAACATTTTGCAGTACTGGTAACTATGATTTTTTATATTATTAAAATTATTTATTATTATTATTTATTTGTATTATTATTAATTAAATATTATTATTATTATTATTGTTTTTTTGTATTATTATTAATTAAATATTATTATTTTCATCTTCTCACTGTGTAGATCTTACCTACCGGTCATATAAGCTTACTACCAGGCTTTGACTCGAAGCTTAAGATAGTAAAGGCTCATTTTCACTTAAGTATTTTACGCTAAATGCAAAAAAAGTTCGCCAAACGCTTGCGCAGTATACTTATATATGTATACTTATACCACGTTGTTTATACATACTGCGCATGCGTTTGGCGAATTTTTTTTTCAATTCGCGTATAATGCACCTTAAGCTGTCTTTCAAGATCGATTGTTTCTTTCTTTCCTTCCTTTTATATATAAAAAATATATAAATTACATTTTTTTAAATCACACTGTATCCAAAACTTTTCTAAGAATTCTTGCTGTACTTAGTGAGTGGACAGGTTTATTGGACATTCAAAAAAGTCAATTAGTTTAAGTTATATTATTTATTATTCAAAGTTTTTGTAACAGATCCCAATGCTCCAATTATAATTGGCACAATAACGACCTTTGAAACCTCTTCCCCTTCTAAACTTTTAAACATTTATTACTTAAGATCTGTGTTTTCCTCTACCTTTTCCACCTCCTTATTATCATTCTTTTTTATTGTTATGGGGGTGGTGCGTAAAAATATATTTCTTATATCTTTTTTCCGTAGTCAAATTGCGTTAACAAGACACGTTTTATTTTTTATTTTTTTTTGAAATAATAGTATATTTAATTTATTCAGAAAAAAAACGAAACAGCAAAACGAAATTTGTACAGTATTATCAGTAAAATAAATTAGGCTTTATGGTATGAGGCAATTGTTATATTTTTAGAAATTATTCATCGTTGTGTGTGTAAAAATTCCGTAGTTACTAAAAGTAGGTTCTGGTGGGTTTCTACTGGGTTCTGGTGGGTTTCTACTGGGTTCTGCTGATTTCTGGTGGGTTTCTACTGGGTTCTGGTGGGTTTCTACTGGGTTCTTCTGGTTGGTTTCTGCTTTGAGTTGTTTTAAAGCTTAGTTCGGTAGTGAAATATCAACTTATATTTTAAAATAATTCCCTACAGGCTGAATGCTGCCGTATTAATGGCGTAAAGCTCATCAAAAGGAAAGAAAACGGTCGCACAGGGAGGGAATTTGTCAAATGCATTAGCCAAGCCGTGAAGGAAAAATGTGCGACCATCGTCAAGTCGTCAGATTTTTTCGCGCTAATGAGCGATGGTAGTCAAGCAAGGAAAACGGGAAAGGAGAAGGAAATGCTTATTGCCAGGGTAGAGATCGATGGCAAACCAAAATACCTAGTACTAGCTCTGCTTGAAGTCAGCAACTTTGGTGGAGGGGACGCTGCTTCGATCCATGCGGCCATTAGCAGCGTCTTCAAAAACACTGACAGCCCCTTAAAGTTAGAAGATTCTGACTTCATTAACAAGTTGGTAAGCTGTACTGCCGATGGAGCCAGCATCAACTTCGGGCGTCATCGGGGGCTTTTGACGTTAATGAGCCGAGAAAGAGACTGGTTGTTGAAAATTCATTGCGTCAACCATAGAATAGAGCTATCTGTAAAAGACGCCTTTACACACAAAAAGTTGGTTGAGGTGGATAATTTCTACACAACCAACTATTATTTATTAAGAAACTCAGGGAAGCTGAAATCTATGGTTTCGGAATGCGCAAAAGCCAAAAACATTACATACTACCCTCTTTCGAAGTTAACTGGAACGCGATTTGTTGGCCATCGAAGAAGGGCATTCAAAAGTTTGCTAGAAACATGGCCAGCATTTGTTTCTGCATACGAGAATTATGTGGCCGAGGGCACTGCTCCTAAGCTAACCATAGCTAAGGTATAGCTAAATTTAATTTATTTCAAAACTAACTTTTGAAGAAGAAGGAAGTTTTTTCAAACTTCTACACTTTCTTTTTATATAAATTTATGTTAGTTTTTTGAAATTATTTTTAATAAATATTCTAAAATCATTTTATCAATTCATACTTTTACTTAAATAATAACAACGGTTTCAGTTATACATACTTTTTACTTTTACTTATTTCTTTAATGTTTCTCAACTTTTGACCTTTTTCAGCCTCAGAGATAAGAAACATATGTTTCTTATAAAAAAACGTGTAGTGGTGCTTGGCATCTGTTTCTGCTATAATTAATTTTACTTTGAATAAAATTTCTCAAATATAAACCTTCTCATGGCATGCTTAATATTCTTTAAGGGGAGTCTATTTTTTTCTTATAAAGATGGTAATAATAAAAAGAAAAGGCGTATGTATATATTTTTTATTCTTCATTTGTGTATCTACTTTTGTTGTGGTTTTCTTTTCTTCATATTCTGATTTAATTTTGTTAATTATTATGCAAACATTTTTGACAAATAAAACTAGAAATACTTTTTATTCACCTTTTCACGTAACTAACTCTTTATTTACTTATCTATCTCTCTACCGTAAATACATGCTTCCTTACATCACTTTACCTACATAATTTACTTTAAGGTTCAAGGCCTTCTTAAAAAGCTACACAGTTACGATTTTCTCCTGACCGTGTGTGTTTATCTTGATCTTCTCGAACTTGTTGTCCCAGCGTCTAAGATGTTTGAGACTAACGAGCTAATGCCACACCAAATTCCAGGAATTCTTAAAACCACACTTCAGAATCTTACAGAAAAGTTATCTGAAGTAGAAGATGACGACGAATTCCTGGATAGCCACATCAATCGATACCTTGTGGCTGATGGCAACACTGTTAGCGGAAGTTTCGTTAGAACCGGCGAAAAACGCAAAGCCGTTGAAAACAGACAATACCTGGATGTGGCTGTGGATATGTCAAACATCAATGCAGGTAGTGCAATCAAACACGTTCAGGCTATTAAGCAACAAGTTTTGCCTGATCTAACTGAGTCGTTAGAAACGAGATTTTCCGAATTTATAGACAACTCACTGTTCGACAACATGCGATTTATGGACCCAGAGTATTGGGAGGATGACAAGAACTATGGAGTCGATCAAATTAATGAGATTTATAGCCGGTTCCAAGTTCCTCTTGATTACGCAGGTATTTTTTTTTTAATTCTGTCATTTGGCTACCTACCTATTTGTTGTAAACTTCTTTTTGCATCTAAATTTCTTGTTTTTGTTTATAATCAATTTAATAATAATGCATCGAGGAGGGGGGTGTAGTACCGCATTTTTTCAAAAAATGCTTGTTTCTCCGAAAAAATACAATTTTTATAGCTTTTTATGACGCAAAGCGTGTCTTAGAATCATTATAAAAAGCTACATTGCCAAAATTCCGGTTTTCGAAAAATCGGCAAAAATTACGTCACTTTGAAGTCAATTAAATCCGACATATCAGATTTTTAGTGTGGAATTTTTTTATAAATTCCAACCTGTCCACAATTCACGTACAAAATATCAACCCCATTGCACATCAGGAACATATATTTTTAAGGTGCTAAATTGCCGGTACTACACCCCCTCGATGTAGTTAGGGTTGCCATCGCCCCCTCGATGCATCCCTCATTAATCTCTCTTTTGTTTTTTTCTTGTGTATTTCATCATGCAGTGTGACCATCGGTATTTTTGTATACTTTGGGCTATGGCTCTATTTTTGTCATTTTGTGTTTGCATTACTCAATTTCTTATTAACGACTTTTTTGCGTTTTGTGTATTTAGCCGCCATCATAGTTATCCTTAACAAATGTTACACATGACATGTTTTAATTTTCTTTCATTAGATTTTGTCATAAAAAAAAACGGTTTCATTTACCCATCATTAGATTTTGTCATAAAAACGGTTTCATTTACCCATCTATATATTACATAAACTTATGTATTTTTGGCAGCAATCAATTTTCTCGCGTTTTGCCGTTTACTCTATATAGTCTTATTGCATTTTGAATCTCAAAATGGTATTTTTAAATATTGAGTCAGTTGTATTTCCAGTACTGTAAGATAACTACTATACCAAAAAAAAATGAATGTTATTAAGATAATATTAATAATAACGTCACCAATAATAATAACTTCTAATTCAACAGGATTCAATAAAAGCAAAGCGCTAGTAGAGTGGAAAAAGTTTAAAGGCCATGTTAAAATCAACTTTCCACGATCGACTGCAAAAGATATCTGGTCTTCCACTTTGAAATTTCGTCGTTCCGAGTACTCAAATCTTTCGAAAATAGTGTCGCTCATCACGTGTCTCGCCGGATCAAACTCGAACGTTGAAAGGCAGTTCAGTACTGTGACAGCAACTCTTACAGATAAGAGGTTGTCGATGCGTCACGATACGTTGGAAGATTCCATAGTTATCAAAGGAAACGATAGTTTGTGGACCGCTGATGAGAAGGACGAAATCGTGGCCAGAGCTCGGGAGATATACCTTTCGAAAAGACGTGCAACAGCACAAACTACGAGTAACGATCAACGTCTAAATTTGGAGGAAAGATACGTGGACGTCCATACAAACGTTGAAGAAGAAGAAGAATCAGATTGTGACGACAGTGAGGAAGAGCGGTTTCTTGATGAAAACCCGTTCCTTCTTCAACCAGATACCGCTGCTTCCACATCTTTCGAGATAGATACTGTTGCTGCTTCACAGGAACCCGACATCGCACCTGTTCAACCAAATACTGCTTTCATTTCAGAAGCCACGTCTCGTCTGCCAGGTATCTCTGACGCTTCTTCATCGAATACGTCCACTCCTGTTCTAAGTACCGTCGCCCCTCTACAAACGCCCGATGATGATCTTGATTTCAACATCGGGCAGGCTGAAGGTGTTTATAAAATAGATATTGATTGATTATTTTAATTTAAATTGCAAAACTACCATAACTTGATTAACGTTTTTTTTTTACTCTAGATTTTTTGTAAACAATTTTGAATCGCAAAAAGAGTTTCAGATCCCTTTTTATCAAAATGTTAATTTGTAGTTTCAATGCTAACAAATTAGAAGTCGCATTATACCCAAAGTAAGGAAAAACTGTAAAAGATAAAATACATGTGGATGTTGTACATACTAGTTGGTCGGATTGCATTTATAATGTTTTACTTTATTTGCATTACATTTACTAATGTTTATTTCTATATTTTTTGAATATATATATATAATTGTTATATTTATGTATAGAACCGACCACCTCTTTTATTTTTATTTGTCACATTTTGTCTGTAATTTTATTCTGTCGTAAAATTTGACTTGCGTTATTATACTATATAACTTATTATTAAATAAGTAGATCATTTTAACTTATTTTAACACCGAAAACGCTAAACGCCCCCATTTTAGATGTAATCGGCCGAAAAAAATAACCACTCAAAGTTGAACTAAAAAGCTCCCCCTTTTTAATTAAATTATTTGTTTTAATTACTCTCTGGAGAAAACAAAGGTTTTACACTTTTAAGATCTAATGAATTTAAGCCTTGCTGTACTTTGTTATTAACCATATATTTTAATATTTTATAAAACATCGTTAGACTGTATATTGTTACATATATTGTATATACATAAATTATGTTAATAAAACATCTATTTTTTTACATTTCCTGCCAGCATCCTCCTTGTCGGAGGTGAGAACCACTCCTTTTGAGTGACCTCTCTCCCACTTTTATTTTTACTGAGTTTCACCCGGAGGAAGGCCAACAGCCACATAAGAGTACCAGTTTAATTTTTTCAAAAAAAAAAACTTTTGCGATTCGCCAAAAAAAAACTTTTGCGAGTCAGCTATTTTTGATTAATTTTTGGGAAAAAAAGCTTTCGCAAATAACCCTTTAAAGACATTTACCATGAGGTTTTGGGCGGACTTTTATAGAAAAAAAATATTTCATAACATATTTCGCTTGAACAAACTTTCGTGTTCTCGCGAACGTCACTGACCTTACCACATGCATAACAACATAAAAACATAAACTGATAAAAAATAATACGTTACTTAATATATACATAACACTAAAAATAACACAAAACTGTTTATTAAGGTTTGAAATACATATCGAGAAATGGGTTTTTCTCGGGTTTATCGGCTAATTTTGTTAGTTCTTGTATGCTAAACTCCTCGAAGGTGCATGCTTTTCGACAATGTTAAATAACTATTTGTCTGCTAACTTGATGAAGTTTCTATTACGTTTTTTAGCCAACCAAATCTATAAAACTGATCTTTGTTCTAAGGAAGTTCTTACGGATGATAAGTGTTTTACTTCTTCTATGTAGCTACATCAATAGTCTTTTGAGTTCTAAGTTCGAAAGGTTGAAGAATAATCTTCTGCCTTTCACAAAATATATCATGCATGAGAAGAATATTTCTATCTAAATAAACAAGATACATTAAAATATTATGTACTATATATAATATATTCGCACGTGTTATTGCGTAGATGTTGGTTCTACACACCACAAGTAAAACAGAAGTAAAATATAAACCCTGAAAAAAATTAGTATTACATATGACATGAAAGTATAAACCTGGTAAGTAACTTTACATAAAGTAGAGTTTTTTAAAAGCTTATTTTGCACGCGCTTTGTGGTTATCTGGGCGCGCGAATTCTCGACCTAGTTTTGCGCGCGCTTTGTGAGTTACTGCGCGCGTGAAATGAATTTCAAATCATCTATTTTGATTTGCACGCGCTGCAGAACAATTTGCACGCGTGAAAAAAATAGCGCACCCGAACCTCTTTTAGGTAAGTTGGCGCGCGCGATTTATCGCGCGGGCGAAAAATATTCATGACAAGGCCTGCACACTTTTTTTTAATTTGCCCACACGCCATGTAAGTACAAGGTTGTTTTTTTGTTGTCTCCTCCCTGACTAAAGTATATAATTCTATGCTACAGTTTACAGAGTGAGGTCTCAAAGAATAAAAGGTTTGTTCAAAGGGTGGTTTGTACTAACAGGAATTTACATGGTCATATCTTAAAGTTTTTCTTTGCCTTTGGCGGATTTGAATATTTTATCAACATTTTTATTTTCTCCAATCAATTCTCACAGTATATTAAGTCATAAAATTCAAAATGAAATTGAAACTGGCCATGATTTTAATCAATATTTAAATGAACCCTCTGTAAATAACATATTTTTTCCCCGACTGATTCTACTGAAATATCAGATATAATATCTTCCTTTAATATTAACAAAGCCTCAGGACCTAACAGCATACCGACAAACATACTAAAACATGTTGCTGATGTAAT
>JAUOBW010022235.1:0-16497 GCA_032360285.1 Lepidozona retiporosa | reverse complement strand
ATGTTTTCGAATTAGCGAACTCTTGGGTAGCAATACTTGATAAAATCGGAATACCAAGACCTCCATACCTAACTGGTAATGATAGCAAAATACGTTGATCATTTGAGCATGAATGTCCGTCAGTTATCGATGGTATAAATTTATTGTCTATGATGTAATCAAGTTGACTTATTTCCTCGTTGATGTTATTCATCGTTCTAATGTAATAAGTAATCTTATGCCGGAATCCGGACACAAAAGCAGCATAAGCAGACTGCGGCTCTGTTTTAGCTATCTCAGAGAGTAAATTTAGTTGTTTCGCCCATTTATTTACTACGGTTTGAAAATACGTTTTCTTTGCGTTTTCAGTCCCGATAAAACCACCCAAATATTTATGACCATCTCCAGTGATGTTTACAGAAGTTCCTTCGAAAAGTCTGATGGCATTATCGTATTCGTTTGGCTTAACTATTAGCCATGATTTCGACGGTTTCGGATAGTACCCTAACAGGGGACCTATTTCTAAGACGTTTTTCCACCATTCTCTGAGCTCTAATAGTTTCCCAGCACCGCCGAGATCGTCGGCGAAAGCTACGTGCTTGATATTCTGAGAGTTTTCGTTCTTCAATTTAGGTAACATTGGCGTGATTGCAATTGCATACATAGGCATTGCTATTGAATCACCTTGGGTAGTCCCTTCATTTGAGGTAATCTCTTTCCCGCCTTGTACAAAAAGTCTAGAAGGTAAGGTTCCTTTTTAATTAATTACATGTTATGATTAATTACATTATCTTACATAAAAGAAATATATTAGATGTGTTTAATAAAACAACTAAATAAATTAAACATTTTTAATGTATTTATAAACAAAGTGCATATTTTATAAAAATTAAATATTTAAGATTTTTTGCTGACGTCTACAACCAAAAAGTTGGTTGTAGAATTTATGAACCCGGTCAGATGGTGATTTTCGTGTAAAGGGCAGTTAGGGGGGAGAGAAGAGTCCTTTGCACGGAAATCCCATCTGAATATCAGGTAAGGTTTAATGCAGGAAATCTTAATTTTGTACACTTACTTTTGACTATACTTAGCCAAGGGAGAAAAGTTACTGGTTACTGTTTTTCTAAATTAAAAGTCCGAAAGACTCACCTCT
Organism: Lepidozona retiporosa; assembly: GCA_032360285.1. Lineage (NCBI taxonomy): Eukaryota > Metazoa > Mollusca > Polyplacophora > Chitonida > Ischnochitonidae > Lepidozona > Lepidozona retiporosa. The sequence goes on along the minus strand of JAUOBW010022235.1, from coordinate 15,365 downwards.
AATCTTGGTCTTTTTAAGTCCAGCTTTGGTACTTCATAATTCTATAAAAAAAATTTCTGTGTGAAATAATTTTACTCATGCAAATATAAAAATCAAATACAGCCGTACTTATACCAAAAGATGAACATCAAACCTAAACAATAGATTTTAAATTCGTATTTAAATCTCCCTTGGGATAATTGCATAACTCAAAAGACCTACTAACAAATCTTAAAAAGATTCATGTCATTTTATCTTGCATATTGTATTTCCATAGAAATGACCATTTCAAATTTCAAATTTTTGCGGAATAAAAAAGTTTAGGTAAATGCTACTCATTGCCGGTGGTAAAATTTTTCCAAATTACCGATTTAGGGGCCCTGAAATGAAATCAAACCGAAATGGAATGTATTTTTAACGATTTTGTTAATTATTCTTATATTGCATCGTGTTTTAAGAAATCTCATCTCGGTTTGAGTTCATTCCAGGTCTTCATAAAAACGCCCCCTTAACCCAATCAGCCCGTCATGGGTTTAAAAAAACCGTCAGTTTTTCTTATAATTTTTTGCATCTTCAACGGCCAATATCTGTCGAAGAAAAAGCATTTGGACATTAAAGTAAAGTGTTTGCTCAACGTGGTAACCAACAAATTGAACTTGAATCAATATTTCCAGAAGGGCCACGGATCAGGTGCTAACTCTTTTTAAAGCTCCCATTTGTGCTATCGGTAAGTTGAAGAGAACGAAATCAAAATTTCGAAAAGTTAAATAAATGACTGTGGCAACAACTGGGACTCGAACCCGGGCGCAAACATACATTTTGTGTTGTGAGCCTAACCGACTGAGCTAGACCACCTATTATCTTCTTTCATTTCGCAACGAAAAAAAAAAATGCGCCTTGTGTCTCTGAAACAACAAGCCAGGGTTTCGCTTCCTGGCTATCCAAGATACCCTAAAAGCGGAGCGCTGAAAGAGTTAATCTACTAAAGGCCTAAAAATACCCTTACTTAGTTTTGGTCATTAACTTAGTTACTGTATTTTTTTCACTTAATGAATACAGATGATTTGTTGATAATCGGCGCACTTTCCAATCGTTAGTAACACAGACTGCGCAGGTACATTACTATCATTCTTCAAAAGAAAAGTTTTGAGATTAATTCAAAGTAATAGTAATGATGATTAGCTCACCGTTTTTTTGATTCCGAGACTTTCCTTTAAAACGTTTAACTCCTCCAGATTTTTTTTTCTATTTGCTAAGATACCCGATTCACGATCATTTGCTGCAATATCATTTATAGTCATATCTATGAACTCATCATCATTGTCATCACTAAAAGAACAACGTTGTTTCATGCATCAAAACCTCATCAAAATATTTATAAAACTTTTTAGGAAATATCCTTTCCATGAAAAGCGAGGATAATTAAGCCCTGAAAAAAATTTTCTCTATTTTTTGTTTTAAAATGGTATTTAAACAGTTTCAAAAAAAAAAAAAAAATTAAATCCAAAAACAGTGACTAAGGCCTTCAAATTGACCTACAAAAATCGCCTACGGTCGCCGCCACTTTTCTGATTTACGAATAGTGGATGACGTCAGATGTGTCAAAGCTTTAAAAGGCGTAGATATAAGATAAGAACAAAGCACACAAGTTATGTTGAATAGCAAATTTTTAAAGTTTTTAGAATTATGTTTTAATATCTATATATTTTGTAAAATTACATGAACAAATACCTTAAAGGAGTAAATTTTCGCGGACATAAATTTTCGCGGATGAAATTTTCGCGGATTTCGTGGTTGAAAATGACACATTTCGCGGGATGTTATTTTCGCGGTTGGGAAGCTTCTAAAACAATTTGTGGGATGAAGTCTTCGCAGTCAGTTCAATAATGCAGGAAAATGTGTATTTATTTCACCATTCTAAGGCGTTTTTCATAACAGTGACACATTTTAATATAGAATATACAAATATACATGTTCTAAAACAGGTACACGGGTTTGCGGAATTAAATTTTGCAGCTAGAAAATTTCAAAAGAAAAATTTGCAGGATGAAAATTTCGCGGTCAGAGAGTCTCTGAAAAATTCGCGGGATGAAATTTTCGCGGTAGCGATCTTCTGTCATGAAACATTTCGCGGATTTTGCAAAAAAACGCAAAATCCGCGAAATTTTATGACCGCGAAAATTTACTCCTTTAAGGTAATATTATCACATTTGAAACATTTTAATTGCTGTAAAAGATGCTTTCTTTACTTGTTAAAAAGGCTATTGTTTATAAAAAAATACTAATTACGGTCATTAAAATTTTATATGAATAACTAATAGGAAGTTATTAATAAATGCCCTAAAAATTTTAACAAAGTGAAAATTATGGATAAGTAAAATTCAAACGTATTATACTATAAAATCATATCGCACACATACATAAGACACACACACACAACGTCACAACTTGTGTTTTCTTTCCAGTCCGCATGGCAATATAGTACTGTCAATGGCGCCGACGCCAATTTTTTTCCGTCAACGAGCACGGACCCGAATTAGCGAACACGGACCCGAAATTATTTTCTAGAGATATTTGCCGTGATACGAAACTCCACCTATCGAACACGGACCCGAATAATTTGAAACTCTAGTAGAGCCGAGTAAAGATAACTAGAAATTAAGATCTCTGGTGAAATAAATCTTATCAATCACTAAATACACTTTTTTATTATAAGTTTTTTGTGCCCGATTTAGGGAAAATTTAAGGTAACCTTATTTTGTTGCAAAAATACATGGAAATTTCAATGTTTCTTTCCAAACGCATTCAAATTTCCCTTTCCATTTTTAATTTTTGAAACCTTAACTTTCAGGGTGAGCCTTGTTCTTAGGTTTTTCTTATTTTTTTGAGCAATCTGAGCCTCATTGTTGTTACAAAGTGTGTTCTTACAAAAAAAAAGTGCAGCACACTTCTAAGGCATTGGCATTTTTCACTCTCGAATGAATTTTTTTATCACACTTCCTTTTAATATTAGTCACATCTAAATTCTCGGTAGTATAGTGGTGAGTATCCCCGCCTGTCACGCGGGAGACCAGGGTTCGATTCCCTGCCGGGAGGATAAGTCTTTTTTTTCGTTTTTTTTATCACTTATTTAACCTGCTTGTTTATGTGGTCAAACTTGTTGGTTTTAGGCACCTCTCTTCTAATACATTTCTCTTATAAAAAAACCTCGACCTCCATGAGGGGACCTTATATTAGAAAATAGAAAAAAAAGAGGGAGGATTGTTAGTGACGTTATTTGGCACATTACGTTATTTGGTAACAGATAACGAATGAATGAGTTTTAATAGAACGTGATTAAAATTATAATGGTGTATTCGAGGCCTGGTTTTTACATGTTTAGAATAACTTTTTTACACTAAGAACAATAGACTGTCTTTTTAATAAAAAGTGTTATTAAGTGGTTAGTGAAGAGCTTCAGTTTATATATATTATGTTTTTGAATAAATATTTTGCAGGACTCTGTTTTTCATTCTTTTGGTACAAAATGCTGTTCGTAGAAAAAGAGGGAAAAAACAAGTTTCGGGAATGTATGTATCACGTAAGGCATCCCGAAATAAAACGCTAACTCTTACCTTTTAAGAAAAAATATGTGCCTTAAAGTGTACAAAATACATATTGCAAAAGTTACGAAAGTTTATCAGAACTAATCTTAAGTTTTTGGTTTTCGAAAGCAAAGAAATCCCGAGTAGTTTACTTTTTTTAAGCACATAGAAAGTAAAACTCGCTAGACCTAATTTACACGAAAATGTATGCTTTTTTTTGTAAAAGGATAGTTTTTTCTTTGATGAGAACAAGTAAGCGCTTCCCGGCAAGGGCGAGGCTTTTTTTGCAGTCCGCTGTGCAAGCTCTCATAGCACTAGAAACAGCAAAATGTCAATCGATGTCATGAACAATTGTATAATATAGTAGTGCTACGAATAAAAAATGGAAAGTGTTTAGGATAATAATAACCTAGATTATTCAACTTTTAATTTTGCTGACTATATGTTAATTGCTGTTAAAATCATAATCTTAGTGTTTTCTTTTAGAATAACAATAATGATTTTTTTACCAAGTTTACCGTATTTCCTCTATTTAGCGCCGCCCTCTAATTAGCGCCGCCCTCTAATAAGCGCCGCATATAAAACCTCGAAAATTTAATAAGCGCCGCCCTCTATTAAGCGCCGCCCTCTAATAAGCGCCGCACATTAGAGCGGTGCTTATTAGAAAGAGACATAAAAGAAAACTAGGTTTACTTTAGTTTAATACTATTGTGTTTTTACCAGAAAATTCCATTACACTTAATTCGCGATAAAAAAAAACTTTGGAAGAAGCGGGTCGTCCTCTTCATTTAGTTGATGAGAATCATAAATGTGATGACAACATTGCAATATACTGTAGATAACCATATCATACTTTAAAAATAAACTATATTTAGATAGTATTTTATGTTTTCTTTGTGTTCTAAGAACTCAACAAAATTTAAGTTTGAAATAAGCGCTGCCCTCTAATAAGCGCCACCCTCTAATAAGCGGCGCACCTAAAACTTCGAAAATTTAATAAGCGCCGCGGCAACTAGGGTACGGTAAATGGTAGCCAAATAACGTAAACGGTAGGCAAACAATATAAGCGGTGTCCATATAACGTAAATGGTGGCCATGTAACGTAAACTATAAGCAAAATACGGTAACTAAATAACGTAAATAATTACCATGGAACGTAAACTAGTCACCATATAACGTATACCGTAACCAAATAACGTAAATCGTTATCATATAACGTAATACGGTAACCAGATGATTACCATATTACATCGTAAAATGGTTACCACATAGCGTAAGCAGTAACCAAATAACTGTTGTTGTTCTAACTTATTGTTGCCATATAAAATATATGGTAAATAAAGAACGCAAACGATAACCAAATAACGTCAATGGTTAATGTACAACAAAACGATAACCACGTTTACGATAACGTAAACGGTTACCATATAGCGTAAACGGCAACCAAACAATGCAAATGGTTACCATATTATAACATGAATGGTTACCACATAGCGTAAACGGTAACCAAATAACGTAAATGGTTACCATATAAGGTATACGGTAACCAAATAACTTTAACGGTAATCAATAAACGTAAACGGTAGCCAAATAACGAAAATTGTTACCATGCAACGAAAACAGTAACCAAATAACGTAAGTTGTTACTATATAACTTAAACTGTAACCAATTAACGTAAATGGTTACCATATAACTTTAAATGGTGTTGCCACATAACGCAAACGGTAACCAAATAACGTAAATCGTTACCAAATTACTTGACCAACTAAAATAATGTAATGGGCACAAAACACAAACAAAGTAGTAATTTAACTAAATGGAAGTTGCGAAATAACTTCGTGTATCCTATTCCACAAGAACATGCGTCAAATTTAGACTGTAATTTAGACCTAATCAAATAACGTTAACTTTAACCAGACAAAACATAAAAATAAAAAACATCGATTTTTTTATTTATAATGTAATTGGCAGCCAAACAACGTATAAGGCAAAAATCGTAGCCATATTATCGGTATCGATATAACGTAAATAGTGGCCAAATAACGTAAACGGTAGTCAGATATCGTAAACGGTAACCAAATAACGTAAACGGTAACCATATAACGTAAACGGTAACCAAATAACGTAAAAGGTTACCATATAAATTAAATGCATGTCATATAACGTAAACAGCAACCAAGTTACGCACATAGTTACCACACAACGTATACGGTAACCAAATAACGTAAATAATTTTAATTTAACGTAAAATGGCTGCCATATAACGTAAACTTTAACCAAATAACGTCAATTGTTACCAAATAACTTGACCAATTACCATAATGTAAACGCGGGCACAAAACACTAACATTTGCTAATTGGAAGTTGAGAAAAAAATTACGTATATACAATATTCATACAAGAATTTAGTACTCAATAAATGCTAATTAAATGACGTTAATTGTGACCAAATATAAATATAATTTCAAAAAATTATATTCCTAAAACATGATTACCGTAATGCATGAATTTAACACCCCATTCATTTAAACGCCTCTTCGTATACACGTCACCTTTTTGAAAAACTTTCAATAAACGCTTTCTTGAATAAACAGTGAACATCACTCAAAATGGAGGAAAGGGCGTTTTAATAGATTTAATCAGCAACGGCTTAAAAATAGGAAAGTTAACCTGACAATGCGGCATATTTTTAGATAAAACCCAAATAACTACTTTTAATAAACGCCCCTTTTTTTAAACGCCTCCTCGATTAGACAGCCTACTTAAAATTTAAAAAGTTCAACTCCCAGGGTGCTTATTCGAAGTGATACTGTTTATGTTACCTTTCTATACTAACCTAACCTCCAAAAACTTCTCTTTTTAAGTAGGTGCGAGTTTGGAAGAAATGTTAAATTGGTACAAATCGACAAGTAGCTAGGAGTGCGTAGAATTAAACGGCAAACAAAACTGTCAAATTCCGAAAAACTCCTGTAAACTTATTTTCGGCAGAAAATGTTTTATAACGGTGTGTTTATTCCGCTAGATTTGTCCTTTTTTGTAAGTGGAAAACATTTTATGCCTTTTCTCGATAAGGACAAAGGTCTCAGCCCTTAGACAGTCTTTTCTCATTTGGAACTGGGTTAAATTGGCTAACGAAATAAAAATTATTAAACAAATAAATGGATAAACAAATATATAACTAAAATAAAAAATCGATAAACAAAATAATTAATAAACAAACAAATGAAAAAATCAAACAAATAAATAAAAAAATACATCAATAAACAAAGATATAAAAATACGTCCGCCATACATTTACGTCGTAAACAATTATTTTGTCTGTTAATCGTATACCTAATTACAAATAGCTTATCGACATCATAGGAGCAGGGCACTATTAATCTGTAATTGCCCCGCTCAGTTGTAATTGTCCGCTAAAAGCTGTAATTGCCCGCTAAAAGTTGTAATTGGCCCGGCAAGATAAGATGTGAATAATATATATTTATTTTGACAACGTTAAAAAAGGAAAAGATTGTGTATTTTTATAAAAGAATTAATTAGTTATATTTGTATGATACCTACACTAATTACTTGTGTTAATGGTTTACTAATTGCTATTATTCTTTTGTAATCTTTTATAAAAGAGTTGTTATAAGCACAACCTTATGACAATAATAAACGTGATTCTTTATTAACCATTAACCAGGAATAGCATAACTTGTTCGGGCAATTTGAGATAAATAGACCCTCGTTTCATTTTGAAGTTTTCAAATAGCCCTCACTGCGTTCGGGCTATTATATGAAAACTTCAAAATGAAACTCGGGCTATTTATCTCAAATTGCCCTCTAAGTTATGCTATTACTACTACTAATTACTTTCATAAAATAATTATGTATATAAAATAATTATGTATTTCTCATTAATTTTCTAAAAGACTAGATTTGCATAAATCATCTAATAAAAACCAGGTTCTGAATACTTCATTTCTAAATTTAGACAAACAGGAAGTGAAAGAAAAAAGAAAGAAAAAATTCATTCAAACTAAACAATGGTTACCAAATAACGTAATGTGCGTCACTAACAAGGATACTATTTTTTCGTTTTTTTTTATGTATTTTTTTATTTTGGTAGGGAGGGTCATTTCGGGTGTTCATGTAAAAGGCCCCTTAGGCCGATATATTATCATAAAGTTCTAAAAACAAACGATTCAGGGCGTCGTGTAATTAGAAAGTACTTACTCTGTTGATAATGAATGCTCCGCAACCTAAAATAAATATTTACACTTTCCTACCAAAAAATGAAATAAATAAATGAATCAATACAAATAAATACATTTCTAACATAACAAACATTGAGTGTCGAATGAAATATCTTTAAAAATAAGTACTAAGTCTGATTTTTTATCAAGAGTCTGAAAAACTCAACTAAGGAATAAATTCATAATACCAAGGGCCTTATTGTCTAAATTCATATGGAGGTTTGCTAACCTGGTGTCCAGATGTAAATTTCTCATATATTTACTAATGCTGCTTTTTACAGTGATTTTCGTGTTAAGGGCGGGCAGGGGGAGAGAAGAGAAGAGCCGTTTACGCGGTAATCCCATCTGAATATCACGTAAGAGGTTGGCTGGCCGTTTCTAATAGGCGGTTTTCCATAAAAGTCTAGCCACACATCCTTAACCTTATTTATATTTCTACCCCCTCCCCCCTAGAAAAAAAAACGTGAATAACTAAAAAAATTTGCAGGCCTGTGAATTTTTTTCACTGAGCCAAATCAAGTTGTACGTGTTTCCTCAAATTTTTAGCCTAATTTAGGTAGTAGAAGTTATTTTTTGAAAATAAAGAAAAAATCACTAAAATGTTGCAAAATTCTGGCTAAATGGAGCCCAGTCCCCTATTTTTGTCGAAATCACTTAAATCGGGCCCAGGCCCCCTTACGAAGATTTCCAAAAGCTGATTTTTAGCATAGGGCAAGCTTTCATCATGTTTTGCCTGTGGTCAAGTTAATATCTTTTGTGGTTCAAAAGTTATCGAACATTGAATATTTGGGCCCTAAACAGGGTTTCATTACCCGAAAACGGGTTTTCGGTAAATAACTTCAGTTTGGGTTGTCCGATTTGGCTAAAATTTTGTACACATCATTTGCAATGTTTTAAGTCAATCTGATGTAAAAAAACTAAAGTTATGGGCATTTTTGGAAAAAATTCCAAAAATTGCTGACAAATTGCTGACGTCATAAATCGCCAACTTTAATGTTATGAACATTATTTATGTTGTTCTAAGAAGAGAGAATGCGAATCTAGTACCATGCAAAGTATTAAAATGCAACTATTGGTCAAAAACGATTTATTAAAGCATACAAATTTCTGGTAAAAAAATCATGAAAAATCTTTACCAGGGACTGAAAAGCGGACTGCGGGGTCAAAAAGAGCGCAGCGACCAAGAACTTTTTTTGCCCGGTTAATGAGTATTTCGCGGCATTTTAATTCCAGGAGAAAAGAAAAGTTTAAGAAAATAATTCTAAATCTAATTGTTTTTTTTATATAAGAATTATTATTGTTTTTTATTGTCAATAAGACATGATTTCTATGCATTTTTCAACGTAATCAAAACGGATTTTTTCGTGCGTCTTAATTTCCAATTCAACCTTGACCACCAACTGCGAAATTTAAATGTCGCGAAATTTTCATAAAATAAGTAAAATAAGGTTAATATACTTTTTTAAAAAAGAATATGGGAATATGAGAAACATATTTTTTCATCTCTCAAACTCGTTATGAAATAAATTTTATGCCCTAGTAACTGATGACGTTATTATTACCATTTCAAGACCATGTTCCCTTCAGCATAAAACAATCAATCCTCATTCTTTTAATTTACTTTTTGATAAATAAATATACCATTCACCCATTTTAAAACTCCACGCTCCAATAACGTCACAAGGTAAATATATCCCGGGAGGGAATGCGCAATAAATAAAGCCAATTATTAATAAGCCTGTTAAAGAAATTTTCCAAAACTTTTGGTGAATAACGCCCAGACTATATAGTATTGTTGGCCATGAAACCATATTTAAAACAATTTGTTTAGTTACCGTATCAAGTTCCTCATTGTCAGTATCTACAACCTCCAGGGATTCATCAATCATAAGCCCTGAGTCGTTAATTATAGATAAATCTAAGAAAGAAATAAAAATATTTATGATATTATTGCAATTTTATTGTTGTAGCCACAAGTTTAAAAGTGGACAAAATAGTGGGAAAGCAATATTGATACCCTGATTTAGAAAAATACGCGGGTGAAAAAGATAAGATATTGGCGTTACTATCTGAGAATACATTTTCTAAATAAATAAATAAATAGTTAAGCAGACGCATGTAAGCTTTAAAAAACCAACTCTATCACATCTCTCAGTGTGACTACGGTAAAAAAGTTACACACCGCGCAAAACTAAAACACTACTTTATCGGACAAAACAATGTCTTACAAATTTTTTTCGGACAAAATTATTCGTTATTTATCACCTTTTTCCAACAAATAATTATTTCGGACGAAATTTTGCCTTTTTTTAATTTTTGAATTTATTGCAAAAAAATTCCAAAAAAACTTGGTAAAACCTTTTTATGTGTGTCACCGTTTCAAAGGAATGATCATAAAGAAAGAATTATTCATCAACGTGTTTTATGTATACTGTAAAGTTCACTACTTACGTAGTTATTCACTAAGGAAGGTGAAGAATATTTACCACCAAATTTTCGTTAGCACCCAAAAGTTTTTCGCTTTTGCCCGGCATTGTTTTTTTTTTCGATAAGATATGTCTTTAATTTCTAATGTCTGATGCTTTAACCCTATTTTAAAAGGGGGTAAATTTACCCCACATTTCAACTTTCCTGAACGGAATGAATGCTTGGGAATTTCTGACAGTTATGGAATAAAAACTTGTATGGTTGTCAAAAGTACAAAAATGACATAATCATCTGTCACATGAACCCTTTTTTCGTCATTCTAAGGAAAAAATTCCAGACTTCGAGTATCGGTCTGAAAAAAGATCTCAAAATTGGACATAATTTTTGTTTTTGATTAAAATTCGAGTTTTTCGTCGGCTTGTATTAACTTTATTATTTATATCACATTTCAAACTTAAGTTGATGACGCCACAATAATTTTTCAAGATTTTACTAATTTTTCGTCAGAAATGCTGACGTCAGCGAAAATAGTGACTGTCCGATTTAGAGAGGTGTCTGCTTTATACCATGTTCGATTTAGAAAAAATTCCACTGTAGAATGAATAGAAAAGTTTACTGAGTCGAAATAGTATATAAATTATCTCCGGGGGGTACATGGTCCAGCAAATAATAGGGGTCTGCCGCTTAAAATCAAAAACACACCCGTTTTTAGGGGAAAAATTGAGTTTCCAATACCCGTTTTTAGTGTTTACACTGATTTGTGTTAAAATTTGTGAAAATCGACCCGTTTTTAAGGAAAATTGATAGAAATCACGTAAAATTTACTTGGTATCCGTTTTTCAGGAGAAAAATAAGCAAAAACCAACCCGGTTTTACGGTTTTTTCGTCGAAAGACCGGCCCTTAAGGGCGACACATACCTATCTCCCAATATAGGGAAGTAACCCCCCTCCGGGAAATTATATTTTATGTCTTACCAAAATTTTAAACCTTTTTATTATAATACTTTTTTCAACACGACCTAAAAACCACGAAATTTAACACATTAACCCTTTTCAGGCTGGAAGTAAAATTTCCCTCAAAATTTCTAGAACTATTTTCTATAAAGATTTGCTAAATTGTATAGCAGTTGGTTAACACTTTTACATCATTTCATCGCACTCCAGGCTTATAATTACCTCTAAAAATTATGGAAGATTATGGCAAAATTATGTTATTTCAATCTGAAACTTTGGAAATGACAGTTCTGTGTCACAGAAGACCTGTGGAAATTTTCTGTTAAATTTTGCGTCCCAAGATGGATTTATTGTCCGAAAACTGTTTTTTTTTCGAGTAAGCGACCTCTGCTTTGGGTACACATTTTTGAAGTTGGATGACTTTCGAACCATGAAAACTTTTGATCTGAAATTTCAAATACATATAGAAAATTTTAAATCCAGATTTTAAAAGTTTTTTTGTAGGTCCTTGCTCATTTAGAAATTTTTTTTGAAAAACATGCCATTTTTTTTTGCCTTAATCTTTAATTTGCGAGAAATTTCTTCTAAAAATTTTTAAACGAAAAATCAAAAGTGAAAGCACTGATTTATTCCGTCTTTTTGATTATTTTTTCAACATTTATACCTAAATGAAATTAAGTTCATATCCTTTTACCAACTTTTATCTCATTTATTTAGAGTATTTTTTGAGGATAAGGGCGGGGTCTTCTGTGATGCCCTTCCTATTTTTCAAATATTCTGGACTGAATAGGGTTATGATACGCATGGTTTAACTATAAAGATCGAATAGTTTGATGATTTTAAAACACTAACTATGTGGCGGCACTGGACTTGTTCTTTCGTCATTGTCGTCTTTTCTGCATGTTGGTTGAGAATTTTCCTATACGGCAGACAAAATGTATATAAAATCACAAATACAATTTGACGCAACTAAAAAGCAATGATTTCCATTTTTTGGCATTTTTTACATTCACTGTATTTCTACATGAGAAATCTAAGCTCATACTTCTTTTATTATTTTGATTGGTCCAAATATTAATTAAAGGGTGGAGAAAGTCAAGTCTCAAAATTTGAATCGAAAAAGATAAAAAAAATTGTTGTTTGGAAGATAAACTTAAGTTGTTTTGGAATGAATTGATATTTTCAGTGGCTTAAACAATACCTTACCTAATTTACTTATTCAATGAAAACTTTGGGCTTTTTTGACCACCAAAATGACTTCAAAACTTTTTAACTGTGGACTTTCATCTACTAACATAAAATAGTTCTTTGATCATCCTCCTCTAAGGATAAACCCAAACTTCCCGAAATTAAGCCCGTAAAAAATGTCTTAGGGAACTTAAAGTTACGAAGAAAGAGTGAAGGAGCAGTATGAGGCTTTATAAAGCTTAAAACTTTAAAGAAAATTGTTGAAAAAGCGAATCCTTAAAAAGGCAAAAATTTAAATAATCCCCAGTATGGCATTCTTTCTAGCGTGAGAAATATCAATAAAATCCCATGAAAAGAGCTTTGTTTTGATATTTTTATATACTTATTCAAGATATAATATGGCTAGAAAGCAAAAAAGTCTGATTTCATGAATTTTGACACTTTACTGGTGATTTCCGCTATAAATAACTATTAAAGAACATTTAAAAAACTCGCTTCATTGGTTTGTCTATGGTCAATATTCATCCATACCGTTAGTAATGTAGACCCATATATTTAAATTAAATTTCCTTTTGTAAAACTGCGAAAAATGATCATATTTACTCACAACTAGACCGTTAACCCTTTTAGGACCGGGGGTTATTAACCCCCCGATTATTAACACTCCCCCCCGGTTTCACCGGACTGGAATTAGGTTACCATGTAAATTATCAAATTCCTTGCAAATCAGACATCATCTTGTGTGATTTCTCAGGGAAAGGCACAATAGTCCCCCCGGTCAAGTTGTAAAAATCCCGGTCCGAATAGGGTAAAAGGGGATGAATCGAGGGGGTATAGTACCGCATTGTTTTGAAAAATGCATAAATATCCAAAATATATAATATATGAAAAATCCTTTTAAATATGTGGATTTAGTTAGAAACTGAATTTATGAAGCAAAAAATAAATTTCGAGGGGTAAAATTTTCCTCCAGGGATTATCTCCAAAGTTTCGGTACTTTACCCCCTCGGTCCAGAGGGTATTTCAAACAATTTTCCCGATAATTTTCACCGATAAAAACCTATAAATGATTTTTTATAGCTTTTTATGGCGAAAAAAAGTGTCTGAGAAGCATTCTCTGAAGCTACATTACAAAAATTTCGGTTTTCGAAAAATTTCGAAAATCGCCAAGTTTTTTAAAAAAATCAAAAACAAAGTCATTTTTTGTGTCGGATATTTTTATAAAACAAAATGCAAACCTGTCAACAGAAAAAGTGCAAAATATCAACCTCATTGCATGTCAGGAACATATCTTTTTAAATTGCTAAAGTGCCGGTAGGTAGGTAGGTTCATATTTAACGTGGTATAACCAGGAAAAAGCAACTGAATGCTTTATTTCCACCTGGGCCACGGGCTTTAATCATAACCACCCCCAATCACCAGGGATAAGCCCCGGATCTCGGTACCCATTTACCGACGCAAGTAGTACGATGGAGTGATGGGTTGGCACTACTGCTGTGAGTCCATTTTTAAAACTACATAAGCTGGTGATTAAGCAACTCAATCATAAAGTACTAGTCCTATGTTAGTATTACTAGCATGGAGATCTCACATAAGCAGAGGTAAGGAGCTATGCATGGCAAGGTCGCTAACCCATGAGGTTAAATCAAATTAACTTGCATACCATGAACTACACCCCATCGCGCAGTTAGGGTTGTCACTCCTCTCGATGTATTCAAAAACTGATGATCATTTTCAAATACCAAAGATATAAGACTTGAGTGTTTAATATTATTGAGCCTTTTAGGACAAAAAAAAAAAAAAAACTTTTTTTGCATCTTAAAAATTACAAAAATTTGGAATAATTTTTGAACGTGCCCCAAAATTAATTGATTTAATGCGCTGCGACGACAAGACCACTCGATCAGACTACAAAAATGAGTTGTCTTAAGAATCTGTTAACTTACATTAGGTGGATTAATCCGAGATTGTATTGATGTATCTGATACAGAGGAGGTACCACCGCTATCTTCAGATGGAGCCAGACCTGAAAAAATTTAAATATGTAATTTAAAAATTATTCTAAAAGAATATCTAAAAGTTTCTTACAGTAATTCTTCTAATTAACCACCGGGGTATGAATAAACCTTTAGGAAAGGGGCCTCATAGATGAGGGGCTAAATAGAGGAATGGGGCTTCGTCACAAGCCAAAAATTTTCGTCATATTTGTCCGAGAATGTTTTGTCCGATGATAAAGTCCAAAAATCATTATAATTTAGGAAAAAAATAAAAAATATAAAAACTTTTTATCATCTTGAAAATAAAAAGAAACAAAACAAAACGAAGTTTTTAAAACATGAAATATAATATTTAGTATCGCATCTTTTTTTTTTTCTTTTTTTTTTGCATCAATTCTCGAATTTGAATAAATCTTACCATTTTTCGCTGTTTCATCTCCTTCAGCCTCAGTTTTATTTAAGATTTCTTCGTCTGTGACCTCTGAAACCTAACATTCAAAGAAACAAATCTCAAAAAAAAAATAGTTATGTTTCAAAATATAAGCCAAAAAGAATACCTAGAGTTACGAAATATATTAAGTTTTAATTTTCTTTACTGTTACTGTTTACAAACCAAAAGAATAATTCAACTAATTTAACGTTTGAAATCATTGTGTTTTTAGTTAAGATAGCGGAGAAAAAACAAAAAAATACCTCAGATGAGACTCTTGTTTTTTCACGTATCACTTCTTGCAAGTCCCGCGGGTTGTAGTTTTCGAACTAAACAAAGGAACCTAAGTCAAATTTTTGATGTTCAATATTCAAAAGTTGACGAGTATACGTATTTATTCGTATTTATATATTCGTCAAAACTGAAGTTATCTTTTGAATAATATAATATGTATTAGTGATGACCTTTAAACAATAATAATAATAATAACAATAATAATAATAATAATAATAATAATAATAATAATAATAATAATAATAATAATAATAATAATAATAATAATAATAA
>JAUOBW010022234.1:0-27167 GCA_032360285.1 Lepidozona retiporosa | reverse complement strand
TTGGTTTCTTGATTAAAATAGGTAAATTTGTTTTAATCGTGTTGAAAACTTGTAAAATTTTACATTTTTTTCGCGCGGATTAACTTTCGCGGAAGGTGACTGTAACTTTTTTTCGCGGACCACGTCATGAAAATTTCGCGCGGATAAACTTTCGCGTATTTGGCCATAATACGCGAAAGTTTGTCTCCGCGAAACTTTCTACTTCTAAAGTATGTCAGCACTATTTTAGAAAAAAATACTCTTTAAAAAATGGCTGTCATTTCTTCCCTAGACATTTTTTTTTCATTTGTGTTTTTGGCATTTGAGAGAAATTCATCTGTACATTTTAGTAAAATGAAACTTTGAGAATCTAATTTTAGGCATAGAGTGAGGTTATAGAGTGCTTGATACCTACGACAAATAAGGCTCTGGGTGTTATTCGATCACTTACAGGGATGTAAGAAGATGAAATCAAGCTTTTTAATGCATATTAATATTATTTTTTTATATTTAACGAAGAATTTATTATAAATATATAGTATAAAAAAAAACCCGCATTTACTTTTGTTTCCTTCCAAGTCAAATACTTTATGAAATTATGTTCGGACCCAAACTCAATTTACTTACTTACTTATTCAGTCCCCTTACCTATTTTTAATTTATTTATTTTTCACAAAAGGCCCATATTCAGGGCAATCTTTAGAATTTTTATCTGAAACCTTTCAACAAAATAAAGCTCGCTCTAGGATAATTATTTTTTCAAATAAATAATAATTTTAAAATATATAATCTATCATCTGCCAAAAATTCCCCGTGTGCACAGACTTGTTAAAAGCAATTTTATTTTTGAAATGTATTATTTAGCTAATTTAAAAATGAATGTAGCAGGGTGACAATTTTTTTTTCGCCCCGGTACCCCAAATGGGGCACATTTACGGTGCCCCGATTTTTGCAATTTGACGCTGATCATTTTTGGCTTTAGAACCTTATGCTGAAAATGAGTGGTTCTCGAGTTATAAACGATCAAACATTTTGTCACGTGATAAAAAAAAATTTTTTTTTTGCTCAAAAACCTTTGAAGTGATGTTTTTCTGAAGCAGAATTTGAGATTTTTGCCGTACAAGAATGTTTTTCAGCGTAAAATTTTGATTTAGAAAAACATTACTTTTTTTGTCACGTGACAACATATTTAATGGTTTTAACTCGAGAAGTTTTCATTCACAAAAAATAACTTATTTGTGTTTTCGAAAGAAAATAAGATAAGATATTTTATACCGGAAATTCAATTATACTCACTTTATTGGTCAATTTTTTAAATTATGATTATATTTAGTTGAGTTTTTTGAATTTGACCGCTGAATTTTTATGCCGTGTTAATTTAATGCATTTAAGTAAATGTTTTCCAACATTTGATTTTATTATGTTTGTTGCATCCGCAATATTAATTCCGCAAAATGTTCCTCGAAGTCGCCATTTACAAAAATTTATTCCGCAAAATAAAAAAATTTTCGGCTATCTATTAACAAAAATAAATTCCGCAAAACTTCTTCAAACAATTTCTTATCTTAAGATACCTAAAACCTGACTGGGGAACTATTCATAGCTGTGCTTGTTTAAATATTAACGTGGGGGAGGGGGTGGTGGTGTCATTTAAGGTATTGCTTGTTAAATAAAGTTTGCATTATTATAAATTGCATAAAACATTTTTCATTTAGATTAGTTTAGCTACTACCCCTACCCAGGTGGTAAATGCTATCACAACAGACCATGGTTTGGATATGTTAGGTAACATTGGATTTCGCGGAATACCAGCAAAAGCCGATATGTCGGTGAAAGAATCCATAATGAGGTAACTTATTACTGTTCTGTTATGCAATTCATTGTTTAAAAGCGAGTTAGTAAGTCTCTCAATGAACAAGATTGGAAGCAATAACAACTCAGTGATAAATAAAACCATATGTGACGTACATGACATCTGAGAATTGGAATTTATTTTTAAGTAAAGTACATTGTTTTCCATTCATTTTTTATCAAGGGCGTCAATATTCTTAAGAAAATTATATCAGTCATCCACACAGTCTTGGTGTAAATTTTAGAGTGGACTTTCAAGTACTAACAAGTGTGTTTTAATTTTGGTCTTAAAAGTCCTTACATAGCATCATAAAATTAATGTTTCTATCAATTAACACGACCATTCTACTCTAGTAAATTCCAGCGCTTTACCTATAAAATACCAATTACCCCTAAAAAAGGACATTTTCCGCACAAAACGTTCTGGACACTACTAATTTTTGAAAAATAAGTTCTTTTATAGTAACATAGAATATGTCACAACAATGTGCCAATTTTTAAGTAAACTTGTAGTTCGCACGACTCCCACCTAAAAAACTTTACTCCCACCTAAAGGTCTACTCCCACACTTAAAAGCATAGATTTTAACTCCCACAAACATTTTAACTCCCTAAAATATAAATTTTTATCAATTCCCACCTAAAAGATTTTTGTTCAAACTGTCACTGATGCTTAGCAAATATAAGAAGTTCTTTTGTGCGGCGGATAGTTTTAAGCTCATGTTGGGGGATCCTAAACGGGCCGTTTCGGGGCCCGAAAATCACGTTTTGGCAGAACTGTTTGACTTGGTTATATTTTCAATGACACTTAGTAAATACTAAAGAAGTTTGTTCATTAGTATAAAAGCCTATTTTAGGCCCTCCACACTAGGGCGGACGGGGGTTTTTTGGGGCCCAATAATCATGTTTTGATAATTTAACCCTCTGCCAAGCCGACAGGAGTCCTATGAAATTACCCCTGTCCGTTTGTCTGTCTGTCTGTTCGTCCGGTCATTTTTCTCAAAAACTGTTCATTAGTTTTTTCTGGAATTTTGTATGAAGCAATAGGGTCATAAGGCAATACAAGTGACAGAGCCGGATTTTTACCGAAAAATGTCTTTTTGGTAATGGGCCCTTTTTCTCAAAAAGCCTTAAAATGACGTTTTTTTAACGTTTTGCAATTTTCTAAAAAACCTGTTCATTAAATTTTTTTATATTTTACAGTAAGTTATAGAGGGAAACTTTTGGCATATACGATCACGAGTCGAAAACTCCCGTATTTCAGTACCAGGCTGAAAAATGCCCCAAAACGGGCCATCATTGGGCCTGAAAATCATGTTTTGGCCATTTTCTCGGTTGGACTGATTTGGTTCAAACTTTTAGTGAAGCTTAGTAAATATAAAAGAAATTTTTTTATTAGTATGACGGCTAATTTTGGGCCCGCCTTGGGGCCTGAAAGGTCCCACGTAAGGGGGTAAAAAATCATGTTTTTATCATTTTCTCCAAAACTGTTTGGCCGAATTGGTCCAAACTTTCAGTTAAGCTTAATAAATATAAGAAATTTTTTCGTTAGTATGGCAACTATTTTGGGTCCTCCTTTGGGCCTAAACAGGCCGTCACGGGGCCCGAAAACAAGGTTTTGGCCATTTTTTCTTATTTTTACCGAATTGGTAGATACAAGTTAGAAGACAAGTTCTTTGATTAGTCTTTCTTTGATTAGTTTGGTGGCCTTTTTGGGCCCTGTAGGAGGCCTGGTGACTTAAATGGGGCATTTTAGACCCCCTAATTCAGGTTTTGGCGATTTTCTTCAACAGAGATTTATTTTTTAGGCTTTTTTGGCCATTTGATTTTTTTAACACCTTTTTTAAAGGTCCATTAGTCACTTAGTACTTGTTTTCTAAGCTAAGTAAATATAAAGTGTATTTTCATTAGTGTAAATATAAAAGAAGTATTTTCATTAGTGTGTGTGACGGCTTAATTTCTTCCAAAAGGCCTAGGGCCTATAAAGGGTATTTTGGGGCCCAATTCAGCCATTTTCTCTTAAATGTTTTTAACTGATTTCAATTAAGCTTAGTAAAGGGGGGGTGGGGAGCATTGATCACTTGTTTGTTTCTGTGAACCAGTATAGATCGGCTTTTTTTTTTTTAATATCCACTGCATTTGTAAAATTTACAAGTGAATTTTTTATAAACATGAAAATATATTATTAAATAATTTCAGGTCTATCTTCCTCAAAGAAAGGAGAGACCTGTACTACCTATCGTTGAACAGTTGTGTTCAGGACTTAAACTTTATGGAGTGCTTGATGCTATTTTACAAAATAGAAACATATTTAAAGATGTGTTTTGCAAGAAGGAATTGCTACAGTGGACGTTTGATAAATTTGAAGAGTTTGTACAACCTGAGTATAGTGTTTAGGGAAGTAGTAAAAGAGTTAAAGAAATTGATACTTTTAAGGCGTGAATGGATGCTATGGAGTCGTTGTTTTATGAAAAAGGTATCTACTTGAATTGTATTTTTTATTTGGAGTTTGCAAGAAGTTGAAGGTTTATAGAGGGCTTATTTTGATGTATACTTGTTTTTCGGTACTGGGCCTAAAAATCAAAAACTGTCTGACTGATTTGGTTCAAAATTTCAGTCAATATTTATTCTTACAGGGCCTGTGCCTAAATGGTGTGTTTTGAGATTCGGAACTCTCCTTTTAGCCAATTACTAAAACTGTTTGAGATATCTTACATTATTCTCAAAAAAGTTTCGGCGGCTAAAGATTTTGGGAAAAAACTTTCGGACATATTTTTTAAATTTTGGACAAAATTTTCAGTTAAAAATTAAGAATTGAGCGATACTCCTCATGGTGTATAAAAATCATTAAAGAGGTAAAACTCTCATTACATTCAGTTTCTTCAACGCTTTTTTTGTTAAAGTACAAGAAACTTTGAAAAATGTTGGAAAATTTTAACAAAATATCTTATTGAAAACCTAAAATGAAGACTTCTTTCACATTTAAAAGACACCTTAAATTATTTTTCATAGTAATCAAAGCTTTTATGCCGAAATTTTATAAAGAGCAACTTTCCAAAAACTTTGGCGTTATAAACTTTCAGACAAGGCGGAAAAAATGATACTTCTGGCTCGACAAACTTTCAGAGACGTTTTTGTTCAAAAGTTTGTTGCGCTGAAACTTTTTTATATCAATATTTTCAAAATTTAACTGAGGCATAATTAATATAAATTAAATTTTTCATCTGTATGGCGGTTTATTTTGGACTATTCCCTAGGGAGGCAGAACACTGGCATTTTGAGGCCCAAAAATCATGTTTAAGTAATTTTCTCCAAAACTGTTTTAATGATTTCTTTTTAATTTAACTTTTAATAAAGCTTAGTGAATAAAAACCAGTTTTTATTAATACTGACTTATTTTGGCGTTTAGTTTTATATGTGATTATAAAGATATTTTGGCCTCGGTGGGCCTAAAGCCTAAATGGCAAGTTTTGAGTCTGCAAAATGATGTTTGGTCATTTTTTAAAATCTTTAGACTCATTTATTTCACACTTTCCCAAATTTTTCCAAGGGGAGGGGGTGGGGACATCGTAAAGTCTGATTTTTGCTAAAATACCCGGTTTTAACCCCTTTCTATCAATGTTTTTGCTATTTAAATGCAAATGCAATTCACGAATGGCAAATTTGAAACAATTTCGCGAGGTAAACTTTCGCGAATGGACATTTTGAAACAATTTCTTCGCGAAAATTTATATCGCAAAAGTTTCTCTGATTAAAGTACTTTAAGTTTTGTAGTATGATTACCTGATACTGAAGGTGATAAGAATCCAGTATGCTAAGTCATGAAAAAGTAACTAAAAATAGCAACTCATTTTTAGGTGAAGACTTGCAATTGTATGATGTTATAAAGTTTATTACTGGATCGCCTACGATACCGCCCTTAGGGTTGCCGAATAAAATAATAGTGTATTTTAAAACCGAGTGTGACAATGGTTGTGGATGCTTCCCTACAGCTAGCACATGTGCATTGGTGGTTACGTTGCCCGTACATTATACAACAGCCGAAAAATTTGTCGAAGTTTTTAGAAACGCAGTGCGTAATTCTATTGGATTTTATGATCTTTAGTTCATCATCATTTATATGTTTCAAGAAGGATATTTTCTCCATTTCTTATTTTGAACGATTGTTTTTATATCTTCGTTTTTAGCCTAAGGAAAATTAAACTTCCTTTTTATTCTTATTTACTTTTTAGAGAGTGGACTTTTTAATGTTTATATTAATATTTTGTTGACATTAAGTTTTTGATTTTTTCGGTAAGCAGTTTCCAGAGATTATTTAGGCTTACCGGTTTGGGGCTTTTCTGCTCTAGTTTGGGCGCATTTATTATTAAAATCAAGAAACACCCCTGCTTGAATAGGTTATTTTAATGTGCTAAATATCGCATTTGGGCAATAGTTTGGGCGCCCATACTGGTTTATAGGTATCAAAATGGCTCTGAAAATGGCCCTTAGTTAATGTTTAAAACTTGTTAGTCTGGTCGAATTAAGCCCGATATGACTACAGCCGGGAATAAATTTGGGCATTATTAAGTTTGGTAACGTTGCAAGCGGAATTGTGTGTAGATTAACATACTAAGAGCCTCAAGCGAAAAACCTTGGAGAAAAAGTTATGTGACGTCACAAAGCTTCGTGATCTTTAAACTTAAATATCTTAAAATCGAAAGCCTGCATGAAAAATCTGTTTAATAAGTCATCTATATAGTTTTTTTACACTCTTTCCAATGGTACCATTAGGTTTTACTTAAAAAGCATTTTGAAATTTGTCATTTTTCACCAGGTCTATAGCTCTGTAGGGATTTTAGCTTTGTGACGTCATAACTTTTTTCCCACAAGGTTTTACGTTTGAAGCTCTTATTATATTAATCTACACACAATTCCGCTTGCAACGGTACCAAACTTGATAATGCCTAAATTTATTCCAGGTTGAATCTTAATTCAGCCAGACTATTTATAAAACTGCCCCGATTAACGTTTTTAACAATGTTTATATATTTTTTCAACTTTTGCATGAAATTAGAGGGATGCAGAAGTTCCTTTATGGCCAAAAATCTCTTAGCTAACGTGTTTGGGCCCTAATTTTCCCAAAAATAGGTATTTACAGGCTTGATCATATCTTTGCATTTTTATTCAAAACTCGACCGATTGAGCTCAAAGTTTTTTAATGATTTTTATACCGTAATGTCTCCAATAAGCACCCTGATCCCTTGAATAACCGCCCACGCTAGAGGTTATTAAGATCCTACACGAATGAGGGCCCATCCCTGGAATAAGCTCCAAACCTTGAATTTTTAAAACATTGCGTATTTTTGTTAAATAGTGCGTATTTAATCGACCTATGGACTTCCGTTACATTGAAATTCAAATTAGTGCCAGGATCAACGATGGGGTTTTAAAAGTAAGTGGGGGGGGGGGGTTGGGCTGGAGTACATAACTTCGCTTTTGCCTTGTGATTTTTCATTAAATTTATTTCCGTGGAAAAGAATGGGGGGTGGTAATGCCTTAGGCCACAATTTAAGGTCGGTTTCGACTATGCATTTAAATCGTAAAATAATTTTAAAATCATAGTCGAAACTGGCCTTTATTGACATTGCGGTGAGGTAATACGCCTTATTACAATAAAATCGCCTTCTCGATATTGGACCTGATAATACATTTAATTTGCCTTCATGGTATAAATTTAAACAGTTTTTATCTAAATTTTATTTGATATCCGGTCCATTATCGTTACAGCGATAATATTGTAATAAAGTGTATTTTACCAACAAAGTAATAGACATTTTAAATGTGTCAATTTCTTTGCCAAAAGTATAGGCACTAAAAAGAAGTATCTTACTAGCATGTTCGTCTGAATACTGTTCAAGATAAACAAGTTTTGTTTAGAAATTTTGAAAATTGTTCAATTTCTTTACTACCTAATTACCTTAACCCTACGGAAGCCCATTAGGGACATTGGAAAACTTCACTTTATAAAAAAAAAACTTACTTTATAAAAAAAAAAACTTGCTTTATAAATAAATAAATTTACTTTATAAATAAATAAATTTACTTTATCAATAAAAAATAAATAAATAAATTCACTTTTATAAAAAAAAACTTACTTTATAAATAAATAAATTCACTTTTATAAAAAAAAAACTTACTTTATAAATAAATAACTTTACTAAAAAAAAATCGCTTGCAAAAATATAAACAGAGTTTTCGTTTTTATGAAAAAAAATCCCGTCTTTAAAAAAAAATTATGAGAAATATTTTCCATAGATATAAAAAAACTTGTCTTTTGTTTTTTTAAAGACAGTTTTTTTTGAAACAGTATTAACATGTGTTTAGCACATGTGCAGTCCAAAGTACAGTTTGAAATAAAGTCCAAAGTACAGTTTGAAATAAAACCAAAAAAAAAACAAATCAAAATAAATGAAAGTGTAGTCTAGTCAGGTGGTGTGGTGGAAAATGGAATGACTATTTATATCTGTCCTGTCATTTGGCTGATGGTTGTTGGTGCGTGCATTTACTTCTTTCCTATCCACTGAGTGCATAAATATGCTAGGCAATAATCAGTAAGTTAATTTATTAATAATTATTGATAACCTAAAACCTCTTGTTTGTTTATATGTTATGTGTGTATTTATGTAGAATCTGTATCAGTCAGTTCTTTCTGCTGTAGTTTCCACCAAAGCAAACCAAAGATATTTAATTGGACAATAGCGCACCGAAGGGATTAGATATTTATCGCATCGCTTGTATCTGTCATCTGTGTATATGTTTATAAAAGTGATATTGGGCTGTTCCAGAAAAAACCCGTACCCCCCTGTTGAGGACATCCAAATTTGATACCCCTTATGGAATTCCACTGCGAGACCCTACACCCTACGGAATTCCACCAAAATACTCACTATCCCCTATTGAATTCCACTCAAATTTCCCCTGCCCCTTGCTTATGGAATTCCACTGAAAACTATGTTACCCCTTCCGGAATTCCGCATTTTACAATTGATACAATTGGAAGAGTGCCATTAATAACCCCGTCTAACCCATGCTAGCATGGAAAATAGACGTTAAACTGTATAAGAAGAAGAAGAAAGACTCTGTAGAATTCCCCGTATTTTAATATTTTGTTTCCTTAGTTTAGATAATAATTAAGTTTTACTTTCAGGAGAGATGAAGCAATCACAAAGTTATTTTGGGATGGCCTGTCTTACAATGAAATAAAGGCTAGCTTAGAAGAAAACTATAATATCAAAATAAGGTAGGTCAACACTTTATTTTAACCAAGTAGTGAAAGTTTTTGATGTCTTTAGTAAAGGTTCTTAGCAGTTTCGCAAAATTTTCAAGCAAATAAGTAAGGGATTTGGTTAACATTAACTGTGTTTTTATATCAGCACTTTCAAGTTAAAGTTATCATGTTGGCAAAAAAAAAAACTTATAACAACATTACTTTCTTTTTATTATTAATTACTCAATTTTACGCGTTAAATTTTAGATCAAACATTTTTTTAAGGTGTATATAACCTTTAACTATATGTGCACCAAATGGTAAATTAAGGTTTGTTCAAATAAAAGATATAAGCAATTCAATATTCCATTATGATTAGTAACTCCATTGTGATGTCATAATGTAGCAATAAATGTCTTAGGGACTGGACTCTAGTCTTGCCAACTTAACAATTTATATTATTGTAGATTGCGTTAATTCTCAAAAGGGATCCCGAGGTCAGAACAAAAATATTTTTATTCATAATTAATTTGAAAGAGCTTTAAATTTCATGAACAATGCATTTATTTCATCAAAAAAGCTGCTCTTCGGCCTTGATCCTGAAAAAATACCTTCTTAGACTGACTCCATTCAAAGCACTACTTATAATTTATTAAAATGAGCAAATTAGGAGCAAAAAGGCTCAAGGAGTCTTTTGCTCCAATCATGCTCCCAATTTTAGAAAAAAATAATTTCAGCCTATGTATATGTAAACACCTAAAATGAGTTGTTCTAGAAAATTTCGGGACAAAAGGATGCATTTTGCTCATTTCCTGCTCATTATTCCATTTTTTGCAGAAAAATTTCAAAAAAATTGGGACTGAAAACTATAAATAAATAAGGTCATAGTCCTCTCTCCGCATGCCTATACTCCCTTACCTATTTATATTGTACCATAGGCAAAATTATAATGAAAGCATTGTGTCATGTTTTATTACTGTTCTTATACTTATTTTTTTTTTCATTTTATATAGTTTGCGTCATTTAAAAAGACTGTTATCTGAGTTGCAACTGTTTCGAAGAAAATCTAATTGTTCACTTAGTAGACTTATCACAATTATAAAGGTATATTTACACTTCTTAAAACAGTTATATATGCTCTATATTTTTTATAATTTTACTTGTCTGAGAAAATCATTACACTTTCAGCCTCATTTATCTAACACAATCTTGAGTAAGAGCGACCAGGGGCAGTTTCTCTGCAAATTTTGCCTTTTTCGTACAGGCACGCAGGTAAACATTCAGTATTGTGCATGGCAGAAATTTTGTCTGAAAATAAGTAGTAGACCAGTAGTAGTAGACCATGAATGAATACATTTAACTGAATCTGTTATATTTTAAAGATAGTTTTCAGGGTGAAAAATATTATAGGTAGATGTTTTTTTAAACTATAAGTTTTATTTTCATTATTTTTGTTTGCTTTAGATTATTAGCATCAATCACAAATATTTAAAAAATCTATATTACTTATACTTTTGTGAGATTAGGACATCGATAATTAATTTTTTGTTCATGTTAAACCGCCCACCATATGAAATGTCAACAAAAATCCCGCATCTAAGTTGATTACTTTCCTCTCCTATATTTTTCTAGGTAAGGCCAGCCATAATTATATGTCTGTTTGGCGTAACCCGACTATAGCTGTCAAGCAAGGGTAGGTCGGTAGGGAGATAATTTTTCTTTGCCAAAATTTTCTCAAAATATATATTTTGGTAGGCATTTACTTTTCATTAAAAAGTTTAAGATAGGGATCTGGCAAGTTATTAATGAATAAAAAATATCACAGTCAGCCTTTTAACCATTTTCAAAAAATAAATTTTACAGTGTACGATTTTCAACGCACGGTCAGGGTTTTGCCAAACAGGCATATATTTATGGGTGGCCTAAAAATTGATAATTTCATTACATAAATGAAACCAAATTAAAAACAATTCCTTAAAATTCTAATGAAATCCATTTATATAAATCATTAAAATACATCTTTAATAGATACATTAGGTAAAATACAACTAACTGCATTAACACCATGAAGAAAAATTATACATTGCATGTTATATTTGTTTTACGAAAATATTCAAATAATCACCACATCTCGTATTTAGGTTTTGGGGATGAACGTTACCATAAACAAAGAATTAATTATCCAATGGCCTTATAAGTTCACCTAAATTTGAATTTAGCTTTTCAAAATCATTCTATTTCTATTGCATGCTCATTTCATCAAAAAAAAGTTTTCCTCTTTTTAAGTAAAAAGTTTAAACTAGAGAATGTAAAAATACAATAGTGACATCACTGCATATGCAATATTTTCAGGGAGAATTAGAGACAAGTAGTGCTCAATTAGGCTATCGAGGTTTCCATCAACGCTTGATCTCAGTGCATCGGATTCAAGTCAGTAGGTATTGTTTTATTTTGTCTGTTAAGTATTTATGTTTTTTCTATTAAATATTTTAAAAGTAATTCATGAAATAGAGAACAAATGGCCACATAATCAATAGTTATGATAACAATTGTGTTTAAAAAGGACCTGGGACTAGTGTCACGTAAAAATTGATAAATTAGTTTTTTAGTAAAATTTTTTTGAGGGCTTACTCTATGTGTATCGATGTATATTAAGTATCTTAATTCAAAGTTTAAGCAATGCAATGTTCTATTATTGACTCTACTGTGATGTCATAATGTAGTAATAACTGTCTTAGATGAACTATTCGATATTTTTTTTTTGAAATAAAAATCATTCTTCATAATTTTAATGTTTTTTTTAATGCTCTTTCAAATGAGTGCTTTTTTTTCAACCTCGGGCTCACTTTAAGGATATTCGCAAAGGGTTTTGTGATGTTTTACAGCAAAAAAGTTGCTTATAATATACATAAAAACATGTACCTGTTTAGTTTTGAATGATTTATAAGTATGGCAGCTTTTAACACTTTCACCAATTTCTATAAATCTCTTACTGGTTTGGTTAAAAGTTTGAATGAAGCTCAGTAAATAAAATTTTGTTTCATTAGTGAGGTGGCGTTTCTTGGCCTCTCCCTTGAGGGCCTACAGTAGGGGGCCTAAAACGGGAAGTTACTTTAGCATGGAAACTTCTTTGATGGCCTAAACATGCCATTTTGGGGCCTGAAAATCGAGTTGTATTGAAAACCGTTTGACCGATTTGATTTAAAACTTTCAAGGATGCTTATTTATATTGTTTCTTCATTGATATAGCAAAGTGACTTATTTTGGGCTATTTTAAGGCCTGGGAGTCCAGTCACATAGTTTATTTATTTACATTTATTACATGGAGAGCATTTAAGGAGCAATAAATGGCGAATTATAGATATCTTATCAAAATTTTATTTTTTATTTTGTTTTTATTTTATTATTTAGAATTTGGGGTCGCTTAAAATCATTTTAAAACTTTTCATGTATTTGCGCGAGAAGGTAAACTAAACAAAAAGTAATATACAAAATTTCCAAAGAAGTCTACATTAACACATGCCGCAAATCTCTTGGGAGACAGAATCGCACTTGCAAATGCAATTAGAATTTTCCTTCTGTCCATTCAAACAATAGTTTTTAAAAGATAGTAAAATGTTTTTAAGTTTTAGTTTTTGAGAAAATTGTCCATCTTTCAAGAACTCCAAGTCATCACAGTTTTTTTTTTAAAAAAATTATTCTAGTTTGAACAAATTTAGAAAGGGAGATAGATACATAAGTAACAAAACCCGACCAAGTCAGGGAATTTTTAAAAAACAATTTAGAAGACGATTTATAATTAAAAAAGTAAAATTGCTTGAAGCTTTTTAAGAAAATTGGTAAAATCCCTATAAAACGGGTATTCTCAAAATTACGGAATTCCATGACACGGTTTTGAAGGAAAATACTTCTAATTGCCATAAAAATTATTTATAGAAGAACAGAAAAATTATTTAATGAAAATATGAATTTCTTCATTCATACTGCCGTTATTTCAATCTACTTTTTATTTTATACGGTATGAAATTTGCCTACGGTATCTCATGTAATTGGTATATATGGCTTTAAGAAAAATATAATTAAGCGATTTGATTAAGCTACGCAAAGTAATATCGCGCTTAAAAGTTTTAAAGTATCCTTACATAGTTTCTACCCCATCCCCAACTCTAGCTGGGGGGATGAGATACACCAAAGAAGTGCTTAGCTGGGGGGTTGGGAAATTTTTAAAATAACTTTATATTAATAATAATTAGCTGGGGGATGATACCCTTTGGAAACTTTGTCTTAATCGTTTTTTGCTGTTGTTGTTGCTGCTGCTGCTGCAGATCATGTTGCAGTTGTTATTACAGGGTTCATGTTTTAGAAATACTGTTAGTGTCTTGCAACAGTCTTTAGACCCAGAAGGCGTAGAATCCAGAAAAGCCAGGAGGTTAAGAAGAAGGAGGTACCTATGTAAGGTAGTGTGCAATGAAATACATGTTGGAATGGAACTTTTACGCTTACCATATTTGGGCCGTTATTATCAAATCTTTCGGGGAGACGGTTTGGGTCACAATTTTCTATTGGAATAAGGTCATGGAATATTTTTGTTTTCAAAATGTGTTGAAGGATATTATCTTGTACTGGCACAGTATTTATTTCAGTAGCTCAACTCAATTTTTTAAAAAAATGGGACATATTCTTAAAATCCTGTGATTCGCATACTATTTTTACAAATATCTATAATGACTGTTTTGTTGTTGACAAAGGTTTAAAGTTATCTTAAAACCATCAAATCAATGGTTGATCAGTACACTATTGTATGATTTGTCCTCAGAAACTGTTTGGTCAATATTTTAGTCAGTTTTTTGTAGCACAGATATTCAGAACAAATATCATATCATAAACATAACCTAACTAAGTCGTTTTTGGATTTTTATTCACCTTAGACAGTCTACATTCTTTTTCAATTAAAATTGTTTTTTCCTGCCTAACTGAATATTTGTATTAACCGAATTTGTTTGTATAATTGGTAATTTACGAACGGAATTGTCCTATACGTTACAGAACGTTTTGTTTCATAACTAAATCTACCTTTGTGTTGCAAAATGGAATTGGTATTGTACAAAGACCTTTGGGTGTAGGGTATCATTAAATGTCATTATTGATTGGAATATCATTATATATTTTGAGCATTTATCTTCTAAAGTTCAATGTCCCATACGTTACAAATGTCCCATACGTTACACCAATGTTAGTGAACCTATAAATGTACCAAATTCAAGGTTAATATGGATTACAGAAGTGAGTAAAATGTATTTTTATGAGAAACATGTGATTATAATATGATTAATTGTTTGTTTATTACTTAAATTTAGTTTCATGAGTATTTTAATATGTATTCAGATAGCAAATGCTGGCAACGTAATATTTGGTAGAAACAGTGTCTCAATGTCAAAAGATTATTGATATTCTATTCAAGAATGTAAAAAAGGACCTTGTTTCATAAAAAAAAATTACATTGGATGACCAATTTTGAAAAAATAACAATATTTTGCCAAATTTTTTGTAAAATATTAGTTATATCCCATACGTTATACGCATGGAAAGAGTCAATATTTTGGACATAAAATGTTTTAATTATCACTTCGGTGGTCAAAGTTTAATTGTTTTCCTCTTAACATCACATTATTTTGATATTGTTGTGAAAAAGATTTAAAAACTTGGTTGGAATTTTAAAAAATATAGTTTTTTAACAAAATTTTATGTTGAAAAAAGGGGATATTTTTAAAAAAATTGCCGTTTTGCCAATTGATACTTGGCTGAGACGGTAATTTTAGATAAGTCAGGGCAGCAAACCGTTATGGTGAATTAAAATTAATTTGTATTTTTACCAGAAAATAGTTTAACAAGCAGAAATTAAAATAATAATTGTAACGTATGGGACATATTTTTTTAAAAAAGCTCTGGTAAAACGTTAATTAAAAATTTAGTACACATATTTGATGCATATATTTATTGGTTTATTATAGTAGCTCTATATGTTACCGAGTCCTCCAAAAGCTAAATAGACATAAGTTTATAAGTATCATATACTTTTTCCCTTTAAAATCATTAATACCTACCCTAGCCTATGTAGAAATCATTTTACTTTTTGAAGTTAATAGACTGTTATTTTAAATTGTAACGTATGGGACATTATTTTCAAACCATTTTCAAAATAAAAGTATATAGAAAAGAAGTTAAGATAAAAAATATGTCCTTATTTAAGTGTTTTTCAAAAATAAAATTGGGAACATGAAATTTTTAATTTTTCACCACTGTTTTCGGGAAGATTTGATGAGAACGGCCTATTTCCATCTTTTATAAGCCACTTTTGTATTTAAGACTTTCTATTTGAAAACAAAAGTTACAGTATTTAGTTCCCATTATCAAGTCCACTTCCGTAAAAAAATATATAAAAAATCTTAATCTTTAAAGTTTAATAGCCCCCTCTATGAGTTTATAGTACATAGTGACCCCCCCCAGGCAGGTCAAGCCATTTTCGGACCCATCTTATTTGCAGGGACTTGGGACAATTTGTGGTTTTGGGTGAGAGTTGAGACTGTAGGTGGGAGTAATTTTTCGTAGGACTCAAAGTAACCATATACATTTTTCACCAGATACCGTTCTACAGCAATCTAGGAACCTGGTTTTTCAAAATGTTCTCCGCTTCGCGGAACGTCGGTCTGTTCCACGAAGAAGAAACCTGGTAATCTTGGATTGACAGGCATGATTGTAACGCATTTACCATATTTTTGTGTGTAATAAACTAGTTTTTTTGCTAATGATGAAATGTGAAATTTATTGCTGGATTTTGTGGTATGATTCAGAAAACTTTGACTTTTGGGTGGTTAGTCGTGGGACTTAAGTGTGAAAATTTCAGGTGGGAGTTGACTGTGTAGGTGGGACTGGCATTTTTAAGTGGGACTTCTGACCCCCTTGCCTTGCATACTATGTATAGAAGATGTGGTAGCCCAAGTAATGATTTATATTACAATTTTGAGAAAACACATAATATTCGATAGTGTTCGATATTAAACTTAAAATAATGAGCTAAATTACATTTTTGCCTTCCAGAAATCTTGATTGAATAACAAAATAACACTCAATAAGCTAGTATTATTCGCCGAAAGTTCTATTTCAATTAATCCCCCACACAGACAATATTAATTAATCATATTACAAAGCCTGCGTCCGACCCCTAATATTAGTGTTTTGCTAAATTTATCTGTCGCCTTTTACATTGTCACAGGTCTGTGGTAATCTTTTTTATATATAACAGAGTTATGATTTTGTTTTCTATTTCTGGAATGTTGCTTGCTCTATATCAGGAGTATTGACATGCTGGGGACAGAATAGGTCTCTGGAGGTGATTTATTGTTTGTAATTGCTGTTTAATTTTGTGGTTGATAAGATTTTCTCCAGATCTATAAGTTTATCTAAAGACCTGTGTATATGTGGAGGGCTTATAAACAGGTTAGTGAGGTAATGAACGACGTAAAATCGCAAACAACACACACAACAGACATTAAAACTATGGCTGGCCTAAATGATCTGTAGTTGTTGGGGGATCTAAGATATTACATAGAAGGTTGCTTATAACAGCAAAAATAATTTTTAGGGTCCAAACTATTTATGGCATATTGATGGGTACGACAAGCTGAAACCATACGGTTTTTGTATTCATGGATGCATTGATGGGTAAGTCATTATTTTTTTATTTAAAATTCCTTTTGCTATAGTTTGTAAAATTTGTATTGTTTATTAAGCCCCGTTCTCTATTTGGCCCCCTTATATCAAGCCACCTCTCAGAGCTTGAAAGTTAAATAAATGGGGCTCATTAGAGTATTTGCTGTATAAATTAAAAACAAAACACAATGTCAATAGTTTTGTTTCAAAACATTTTTTGGATTTTTTTTTCTTTGAGTGTGTAAAACGATTTTTCATTTCAGGGGGCAAGCCAAAAGTATTTTTTTTTAAAAAATTTTCTTATCAAGAATGAAAATTACTAATTCCTTTTTTCTTAAATGCACAGATTTCACATTATTTACTAAACATAATTTTAATATGAATATTAATGAATAATTTAATGTCAAAAGCAACATAAAACAATTTTTTTAAGAACTACTAATTACTGGGACTAAATTTTGCCTAAAAAAGTCCATAATCTGAATTTGTGCAACGTTGTTGATTTTTACTCCAATTAAATTTTTTGAAAAATTTGCTTAAAGTTACAGTTATATAGGGCAACTCTCGACTTCGGGGGCTAGGTGGATACTCCCTTATATTGGGTGATATGTATGTTTTTTTTTATAATAAACACCGTAAACCTAGGTTTTTTGAAAATGTTGTCCTTGAAACGGGTAGATAGACTTAACTTTACGTGATTTTCATCAATTTTTTTTAGAATACTGTTTTCATTCACTGTAACAATTTTTTTTTTGTGTAACCTAATTTCGTTTTTCCCTTAAAAACAGGTTTATTTTCTATTTTCGGGCGGCACACCCCTATCATTTCCTGCATTTTAGATTCTGGGGAGCAACTATGGGCATGTTTGGTCACCTTCCAAAAACTCCAGAAAATCATGTTTCGGTCTTTTTATCCAAGACCGTTTGACTGATTTTGTTCAAACTTTCATTGGAACTTAATAAATATAAAGTTTATAAAATGTTTTTATTAGTATTGGCTTGTTTTGGACTCTTAAGGGTTTAGGCCAGTGGTCTAAACGGTTTAGGCCAGTGGTCTAAACAAGCCAGTAGTAATTTTAGAGCCCAAAATCAGGTTTCTGCTATGTTCTGCTATTATAATAATTTTGTTAAACTTATTTGGTTCAAATTTTTAATCAAGTTTATTATGAAGTTTTTTCATTAGTCAGGTGGTTTTATTTGGGCTTTTTCCTGGGGAGCCTAGGGCCTAAACAGGGCTTTTTAGTTGCTGGAAATTATGAATGACGAAAAAGTTTGAAATGTTTTTTTTTTTAGTAAGCATAGCAATGTTTTATTAAATTAAAATCGTAAACGTTTTTTTTAAGAGAATCTTCGTCCCTTCTTTTTGTGAAATTGAATCTACCCAAAACTTTTTAAATTACTTGTGAAATTAAATCCCACATGTAACTGCTTATTCAAGAAGTTAAATCCAATAAAAGTAAAATTTAACCTTGCAAATATTATCTGAATGAAGTACTTTGTTTCCAAATTCTAATGGAGCTTAGTAAATGCACAACAGGGTTTTCATTGGTTGTGTGGTTACAAGTTAAACTTTTTGAGTGCAGTAATTAGTAAAAAATAGTTTATGTGTTGATTGTTTAGTTACTCAAGAAAAT
Source organism: Lepidozona retiporosa (assembly GCA_032360285.1). Taxonomy (NCBI): domain Eukaryota; kingdom Metazoa; phylum Mollusca; class Polyplacophora; order Chitonida; family Ischnochitonidae; genus Lepidozona; species Lepidozona retiporosa. Next base: position 8,746 of record JAUOBW010022234.1, on the reverse strand, counting down.
TGCTGTGGCTGAAGGTTTCCTCATCAAATAATGACCCACAAATTATTGCAAGATATTTCACAGATTATGTCAGGTCTTTTGGCGGTAATTACATCTTAGTATATTTTGTTTTACGTTCAACTAATGGTTAAAACTGAATTTATTCAAGATTATATATTTTACTTGATCTATGTGTAGCCATAGTAGGTTGAATTTCTTTCAAAAACAAAAACCATACATAGAATTGTAAGAGGAAGTAATATTTGTGATAGCTACATAAAGAACGAGTTAGTAGTGCAAATCATCCACCACGTCCCCAACCTACCACCTTATGTATTAACTTCGTTTATATAGCATTTTATTTGAGTAATGACCCACAGGAGACTGTCTAATTAATCCCAATGGTTTTTGTGTATTCATTTTATTAATTCTATAGATGTTTTCTATTTGAAAGAAACACTAAATGCTAATACATCACAGAGCCTCTCAAAAAGGGTATATGTAATTTGTTAAAAATTCTAGTAATGCATAATTATGGCTTAAGTGTTGCTATAGCAGTCATGGCACATATGTGTTAAAATTGTTGTAGGAAGTGGAGTTGTTAAGCTTTAAACTAATGCAATTCTAATTTTTTATGACTTTAATACACAGAAAATCCTGTCAAATTTATTTCTTTTATGCCGCATTTTTTGCATGGTCTTGTCTTGTTTGAGATGTTTGTTAGTAGGAAGAGCCATCCATATTTTTTTCATCTTTTGTTGCAGGCACATCAAGAATTATACGTTCTGATCGAGGTACTGAAAATATTTATGTGGAAATGGGTCAACGAAGGTTTCGATCACACTCCACAGATGCATTTTCTGGAATAAAGAGCTTTATGTATGGTACATCTACTTCTAATCAGGTAATTTGAAGTTGTTTCAACACAAAATTTTATGAGAGGAAATTTCATTAAGATCTTGAGGCCAATTTTTAGGGGCCGCGGCGACAGGCCCTGGCCCAATCACTTTTCTGTAAAACAAAGAAAAATTTGTATAGCAATGGTCCAAAATAGGCCAGAAAAGCTTTTGGCTCGACCATTTTCAAGTTCGATTTATGTCATAGAACTTTTCAGCTACTTACTCTGATTGAAGTTTTTTTATGGAATTAAAGTTTTTCTACGTTCTAATATTATTATGATAGTTCTAATATTATTATGATAATTTGAAATTCTGATATATTTTTTCTTACCCGTTTGTTTTGTTTTTCTTTCTTAAAGTCCTTAATTCAAAATCGATTAATTTAGTTTCAGTGATTACACATTTTTTTCTTATAAGAAGTTCTCCATTCAGCCCAGTATTTTAGCAGATAAGGAAAACAAATTGGCCAAATTTGCCAAATTTTAAACTGAGTTGCTTATAAAAACGTGTACAGTTAAATGTAGTTAAGTCAACACTGAAGAAGCATAGAAAATTTTATGTCAATGATCTTTTTTTTCTTTTCTTTTGTATTCTTGGGTTAACATGGCTAAAAATGACCTAAATAGGGCTATAACAATTTTGAATTTTCTTAACATCTGCTATTTTAACGTATTGCTGAAAACTCATTTGTTGTCCTTGGAGCTAAATTTTGATCCTGTCAGGTGCTTAGAATGGCTTTTAACTAAAAACAATTTTAATATTTTGGACCGCATGGATGCTAAATTAAAGTAGAGCTTATTTTTTTAGTTATGCCTTACAAGGAGAAAATTGATCGTCTACTAAAAATACCAACATTAAAATTAATAAAGACTTACTCTTGAATTTAGTTGATGTCATATTAATATATTATATACTTTTTCGAATTTATAGAGAATTGAAGCATATTGGTCAGGGCTTAAGAGAACTTGGACTACATGGTGGATAAATTACTTCAAGGTACTAAAAATCTTCTAAAATTATGGTTGTTCATAACTCGATAAATTATTTAAATCTATGCTAGGATATAGTAGGTTAAGAATTGTGTATTGTGTTGGAGAGAACCTAATTGTTTTATGCATTGTAACTTGACCTAACAATAGCAATTTTATTTTTCTAAATACACATACCGCAAATGCTCGATTAAGCACCCACTCTCAAATAACTGCTTCTCTCGAATAAGCAACCCTCTTAAAAAATAAAGTTTTAAATAAGCACCCAAATTAATCGAGCATTTACGGTACTTTAACCCACACACTGACTACCTTGTGAGCCAGTGATGTCCTTCCGTCGCGTCTGTTTGTCTGTCTGGGCTAAACCGTATTATCATCAGGTTATTTTGGTTCCCTGGACGATAGTCCGGAACAGGAACCTATAAATTCACTCTTACATGTATGTTTGTGTTGGTGTTAGTGTGTATGTGTGTCGCAAATTTGATCTTTTTTGAGTATCTTCAAAACCAGCTATAATTCTTTTTAAAATTTTGCATGATGCTAGGTGTTTATAGAAAGCTTCATTTGACCGGCATGGTTATTCATAGGAAATTTTTTTGGTACTGGGCCTAAAATTTCCTCAAAAATGGTTTTCTGGGTCTAAAACACAGTTATTGCCAATTTTCTCTGGAAAATGTAATCTTTTTAAAATTTTGCATGTTTGGGTTCCATACAGTAATAAACTTCTTATGACTCATTGTTACCCATCTAAAATTCTGGTTTTTCGGTACTAGGCCTAAAATTGCTCAACAAATAGGGTTTCTGGGACCCGGAAATCACGTTTTGGCTATTTTCTCTCAAACCTCTTGAACGATTTGCTTCAAACTTTGAGTGGAGCTTAGTAAATATAAAAGTTTTTTGTGGCTAGTTTTGGGTTTTTCCTCTTCTGAGTGGCTTGGGGCCTGGTGCCCAAAAATCATGTTTTACCCATTTTCTTCAAAACTGTTTGCCCAGTTCGGTTCAAACTTTCAATAAAGTTTAGTAACTTATTTATAAAAGTTTTTTCTATAGGCTTGTTTTTGGCTCTCCGTCAGCGGGCTGGGGCCATCAAGGGGCCCGAAACTCACGTTGGTTAAGTTAATTTTGGTAAGTCCTGTCTAGCTCGGCTTGTTTTCTTTGTTTTTATTGTTGTTGATTTTGTGGTTGCACTCTATAGAATTTGTATTGTAAAATCTCATTCTTTTGAAACATTAATTTTTAGGATATGGAGATGAGTGGTTCTTGGGATGGAAGTGATCCTGTTCAAAGGTAGCTTGAATAGTTTTTTAATCTTTCAAACCATCGGTTTTCCAATTTTTGCCTGTAGCTAGATTGTGTCTCAAGTTTGTCAGCGTTTAAATTTTTAGGATTCTAGACTGTGTGCTTATTCGAGAGGATGCCTAATCGAGAAAAACTTATCAAAAGAGTTAAAATAATGAAAAAGTTTGTTTTGTTGATTTTGCAATAATGCCTTTTTAGGGTATATTTTTATGCAATTCCTATTTTTTTAAACATTGTTTGATTCATATAGGTAACAATATTAAATTCAAATGGTCGCATTAAGGTTTACTTGTTTTAAAACTAAATGACATTTTTTTCAAAATAAATCTTTAAAACAGTGCGTGTCATGAGCAATACAAATGTCCCATGGTACGCCAAGTATTAATTTTTAATTAGTGATTGTTTATACATAGTTTTAATAGTTATCACTAATATAGAGTTTTATTGAATTTTATATTAACTCGATTTTTAGAGAATGTCTGAAGTTCTGTTTCCAACATACAATGGAAAAAGAATTGGAAGAAGCAAGAACCCTTCATAACACCCACCGAATAAGAAGGTATCCAAATCAAGATTGCCCAAGTGGAAGGCTTTATTTATTCTACACCTAGTTACTACAGTAAGTTTGTTCTAAATCAACCCTTTTTTGAACCCACCGACAACGGAGGTTGGTACTTGGTTCTATAGAATATATATATATAACCCTGTTTATTCCTCCGTTTGTCCGTCCGTTCAGAGTTTGAAAATCACGTTTTTGATATTTTCTCCAAAACTGTTTGACCGATTTAATCCAAACTTTTAGTTAAGGTTAGTAAGAAGACATTTTTCACCAGTATGGCGGCTAATTTTGGGTCCTCCCGGGGGCCTGAGGCCTAAACGTTTTGACCATTTTCTATAAAACTGTTTGACCGATTTGGTTTGAACTTTTTGGACCCCCGAAGGGAAAAGGTCCTATATATTCATGCTTTTCTGTCCGTGCGTCCGTCCGGTCACTTTTCTCAAGAACCGATCATTAGTTTTTTCTGAAATTGTGCATGAAGTCATTAGGTCATAGTACGATGCGAGTGACAGAGTCGGATTTTGACCTAAAACTCTCGTTTTTCGGTACTGGGCCCCGTTTTTCCCAAAAAGCCCCAAATGGCGCTTTTTTATTAATGTTTTTGCAATTTTATCAAAATCTGTTCATTAGATTTTTTTTATATTTTGCAGTAAGTTAGAGCTATATAGAGGGCAAATTTTGGTGGCGTATATGGTCGGTCACCTGTCGAAAACTCTCGGTACTGGGCCTAAAAATTCCCAAAAAGGGTTTTTTGGGCCCGTTTCGGTCATTTTTCTAAAACCGTTTGACCGATTTGCTTCCAACTTTTAGTGAAGCTTAGTAAATATAAAAGAAGTTTGTGGATTGGTATGGTGGCTGATTTTGGACCCTCCCGGGGGGGGGCTGGGGCCCGAAAGGGCCTATTTCAGGTATATTTCATTATAAAAGAAGTTTTTCTATTGGTATCGAGACTTAGTTTGGGCTCTTCCCTAGGCAGCCTGGGGCCTTAACGGCTTATCACAGGGCCTAAATATCACGTTTTGGCCATTTTCTGTAAAAGCGTTTTACTGATTTGGTTCAAACTTTTAGTGAAGCTTAGTAAATATAAAATAATTTTTTTCATTTAGTATGGCAGCTAATCTTGGGTTCTTCCTGGGAGCCTGTAGCCTAAACGAGGCATTTTAGGCCTACTAAATCAGGTTTGGGCCATTTTCTCCAATAGAGATTTATTTCGTGGCGTTTTTTGGCCATTTTATTGTTTCTTTTAAGACCCCCGGGTCCATTAGTCACTTAGTGCTTGTTTGCCAGTATCTCCAAAACCGTTTGACCGATTTGGTTCAAACTTTTAGTGAAGCTTTGTTAATCACAGAAAATCACGTTTAGGCCGTTTTCTCCAAAACGGTTTGACGGATTTTGTTTAAACTTTCAGTGGAGCTTAGTATATATAAAAGATTTTTTTTTTCACTGATATGGCGACTTATTTTGGGCTCTCCATCTTGGTCTGGGGCTTGATCGGGCCATATATTTCAGGACCAGAAAATGACGTTGTGGCCATTTTCTCCAGAAAGGTTTGTTAGAATATTCAAACTTTCAATTAAGCTTGGTAATTTTAAGTTTGTTTATTAGTGTTATGTTAATTTTTAGGCCTTCCCCTCGGAAAGCCTGTGATCTAAACGGGCTATTTCGGGACATGGAAGTATTATGACCGATCCTGTTCTACAATGAAGCTTTTTAATTAGTATGTTGGCTTATTTTAGGCTTTTCATAGAGCATGGGTTCTAAATGTGTCTTTCGGGGACAAGGATATTGCATTTTTCCCTATGTTCTTTAAAAAAGTTTGGATTTTTTCTTTCTTTTTTATTTGGAGTCGTTTAATCACGTTACTTAACCTTGTTTTATCTCAGATAGGTGACTGAGTCAAGATAAGTGGCTAATAATTTTATTTCGATGGGTTCAGTCTAAGTGCTCTTGTTTGGTACTTTTCTCTCTACTGTTATGGAGGCCCAACTTCTAAGTGTTTTTCATGTCCGAAAAAAAATAAGATATAGTTATGCATTTAGGTACTATTGACTATAAAGTCGATGTGTCAGCTAATGAATTACAATCCGTTGAGGTTAATTATACTAAAGAACTTCCTGTGTTTTGCTGCAATATGGAATTTGAAAAGATCGCTTTGTATTATATGGCTACAGAAGATTTATGTTTTCCAACAACTGTATCAGGATCAAGATTGCTCTACGATCGCCTGATAAATTATATTTCACTTATACCCTAGGAATGTAAATAAAATATTATTTTTTGTTAATACATTTAATAAAATAATGTTGTGATGGTACACGATTTTTTGGATCCCTGACGAAACCGGTTTGGGTCCTATAAATTCACGTCTGTCCGTCCGTGCGTCCGTCCGCTTTTGACATAGTAGTTGTTTTATATATTCATATGTTGCTTTATACATTGAGAATTCAAATAATTCTAAACCTTTGTTAATACTCTCTTGTAAAAATACATAGAAACTTATTCAGTTGTTGCTCGTCTATTTAAGTTCTAAGTGCTATTGTTGCTTAACTTTTTTTGCAAACCTCGTTACTGTTGCTTATAAAAAACGTGTAATTGACTGTAATATTCCAGGTGTTATAGAGCTCGCGTCGGAATAGCAGCTAATTGTGATGAGGGAGAGGGTTGAGGTGAAAAATGGTTAGTTGCCATCAATAAGGGCTTTTCAAAAACAAATATAAGTTCTCCAATAAAAGAGTAGTAATTTTAGGTATAGCACCTGTTTTAAAGGTAAAAAAATGTTACATATTTTTTCTCCAAAACCACAAACGGGAGCCCTTACAATTAGTTTCCAAAGCATACTCGCTCGTATGTTGTCTTGAAAAAGGAAATGTAAATAAAGTTTTTATGTAAAATAAATTTTATCCGATGATAGATTACTACCTTATTACCATGAAATGTGCTACCTTATTATTTACATTTTCAAAAGGGCGGATTTTTGGGCCCAAAAGGTGACTATTTGTAGTAATAGCATAGCTTAGAGGGAAAATTGAGATAAATAGCCGAGTTTCATTTTGAAGTTTTTAAAAATAGCCCGAGCGCAATGAAAATCCTGAGTTGGCGGAATAAATACCGGCGTTAAATTAGGGCCGGCGTATAAAGGCCACCGATTTTTGTCATAGCATAATATTCACTTTTAATTCCTAATATCATTGTTTTTGTCATTTAAAATGTATTTTTACGCATATGACCATCTACTTTTTCTATTACATTAATTTTGTCGTTTGGGTGTTAGTTCTTCAGATTTAAGTTAATAATTAAAAAGTAAAACCTGGGGTTAGGAATTCTGCCCAGAAAGTGTGTCCTATGGGTGGAACTCTACCGGGAAAAACGGTACCCACCCTGGGGCATTCCTAATGTACCCAGGGGGTGAGCACCGACAGGGGAGGGTGAGCACCGAAAAGCTAAACCACGCATAATAGTAAAACCCTAAACCTCTATAGGGATGGAGAGGGGCAATTCGCCCCTTTTTTATAATAACTTGTAGGACACTTATTCCAATTGAGTTAAAACTTTGTGACTTTTCCTAACATTTACGAACAGAATAAAAAAAAATCGATTCCGACTTCAAGACGACCACTTTTCCGACAGGTGGTAATATCGAAATTAATACATTTTAATAAGAACGTATTGAGAAGGGTGTACAATCCTGGTCATAAATATTGAGACAAAACCAGTAAATTCACGTATTTATTGAGAAAACACCGTAATTTTCAGCCGAAACACAATAAAATTCGAAAAACACTATAAATACGGAAATTCCGTGCCCCCTGCCTCTTATTCCGACCCACGTTGGTCGACGAAACCAAATCTTTCTAAATTTCTAAGACTCTAAGTTCTAAGTTGCGTTTCACTAGCGTTTACTTCCCTGGTAGCTGGATAAATGAAAATAACGACATACTTGTGGCGCATTGTTTTTTAAAATATTTCTATAGTATTGAAAAGTGTCAATATATTATGACCACGGTTGTAGTACCGCAATTTTTCGAACAGAAGCTTGTTTTTCCGAAAAAAAATGAAATATGAAAAAATCCTTTTAAATATGTGAACGAAGTTAGAAAATCCCTCGATCCAGCTGGTATTTGATACGATTTTTTTTGACAGATTTTACCATATACCGCTAATAACCAATTTTTATAGCTTTTGATGACAAAGAATGTGTAAGAAGCATTCTGCGAAGCTACATTTTCTTTTATAAAAAAGATCGACACTAAAAATCCAACACGTCGGAGTTATTTGACGTCATTTTGGCAATGTAGCATCGTAGAATGCTTCTGAGACACGTTTTGCGTCTTCAAAAGCTGTAAACTTTGGCTTATAGCGTTTTTAATTGTAAAACTTGTCAAAAAAATCGTTTCAAATACACGCTGGATCGAGGGGGGGTGTAGTGCGGCAACCGACCGGTGTGAATTGATATACCGTAAATGATCGATTAAGCCCCCACTCCCGAATAAGCCCCCTCCCCTAAAACTTATTTTGACAAATAAGCCCCCACTCCCGAATAAGCCCCCATGGGGGCTTATTCGGATTCACTGTAATTTCAATATACCGTATAACTCCGAAAATAAGCAATTTCATACGAAATGTTACTAATTTTTTCTAAATATTGGCATAAATATGCCCTTATATACTTGGGCTTTATTCCAAGTTAGATGCATTATTCCTCTGTAATATACCTTAAAATACCTAATTCAACGATAATTTGTCTACTTTCACTTAAAAACTCGTTTTTTTGCACACTAGATTTTTGCATAATTTTATAAGCCCCCCTCCCCCAAAATCCATTTTGACAAATAAGCCCCAGGGGGCTTAATCGATCATTTACGGTATGACTTTTTCCATTTTGACCCTGCAAGCCCCTTTTTGGGGCCCATTAGTGAAAGTTCGGCAATTATGCCTTAAATAACGAAAAATGTAACTTCTAACTTTAAAGGGCTCTTATTTCAAAACAAAATATGATAATTGAAGTCTGTAAATGGCATATG
>JAUOBW010022123.1:0-10021 GCA_032360285.1 Lepidozona retiporosa | reverse complement strand
AACACCTAGTTTGGAACTACGGGCCGTCGATTAGCAATTTTCTTAGCGATTTTTATTTGAGGTTGAAATGTACATAAGTGAATGCACAAAATGTAAACAAACAAAAAATGTCCGCAGTAAAACTTAACGTTAGCAAATAAGGCATTTTTTTACCTTGCTTACAAAAAGCTTAAGAAAATATATATGAATATGTATCGGTTTTGCTCTAATACTTTAGTTACTCACCAAATAGCAAGGTTTCCTGCAGAGTTTCCTTTGTCGCTGAATAAACTATTTTTTAACATTTTTTAGCCAATATTTAAATTCAATTATAGCAATTATTTATAAGATAAATAGCGAATTTAAGCAAACTCTCTCTTAGTCTAAATTATTTACTTTAAATAAAATATTAATACGTTTTAGAAAAATTTAAAAAACAAATTTTGGGGTCCCACATTGTGACTTCATACGCCATACGCCCAAATTTTTTGACGCGAATTGGGTCATTATTGTGGCACAAAAACTTCCAGACCCAACTTGTTAAAAATTCTCGCATTGAAAACTTTAAATACCCTAAAGCAAGGAACTTTAAAGTTCTCTTTTTAAAACTTCCTTGCCTAAAGTAAATAATAACAAAACAATACATTTAGGCCCAAAGTCAAAGTTGAAGAAGAAGAAGATGAAGAGGAAGGCATTTGCATTAGTCAAAATGAAATCCGCGATGAATTCGATAAGGCAGAGGTTGTGTTTAACATACTACTTGAGAACCCTGATGAAATAAATTTGAAAAAGAAACCAAGCGCTATTAGAGAGAACAAAGTCTTTACCCTTGATCAACGTGTTATTCCAATTTTGTCATCTCAATGTGATGACAACGGGGTATATATATCTAAAGGGAGTGTTAAAAGGTGGTTTGCTTATACAAAGGACTCGTGTAAGGTGGCGCATAAAGGAAATAAAGGTGATTGGTACGTAAAATTGAAGGATGGTCGCTCGTTATAGCAACAGCCCTGTGGATGAGAAAAATATTTTTGAACTTCATCGTCAATATAAGACCAGTAAAAACAATCCTGACTTTAGTCGTACCATTGTTACAGTTAGACAAATAAGTGAAGTTGACACATACCCATACTATTTAGTCATTTAATGGGCAGATGAAGATATCACTCATGATTTCGTTGTACCTCGCCATGGCAATGCTACAAAATCAACATGTTCTGCCTATTACAAAAAAGATCTAATTTTATCTGATAAAGTTGACACCCTCCTCTCAAAGGGAATGTCTACAGATCAAATTTATAACAATTTAAATAAAGAAATTGCAACGACTGTTAGTGAAACTATCCAAAATCCGAAATTCATTAACAATCGGAAATATAACATAACAAAAACTTCAGTAAGTTCAAATAGTAACATACAAATAAAGTCATCAAGTGAAGCAGAGGTTTTGATCTATAATGTAAAATCAGAGTTCAGCATGATAGAACGAGTGATCTTCTCACCGAATGACTATTTAACTTTTAATTCAATTCCATATATGATAGACGGCGTAGAGAAATATTATGTATATGGAAATTCCGTATTTAAGATAGATACCACATTCGAGCTTGTTGATGGGCTATGGTTAACCGACACAACATATACTAACGAATCATTGATTGATGTTGATAGCAAAAAAAAAACAGAGTTCCCAGGTCCACATATGTGGCACTTCAAAAAGAATAGAGAGACATATCGGAGATTTGCAGCTGAATTAGTTATGGCTAACCCAGACCTTATTGCGATAAAAAAGATTGGCCATGATTTAGATAAGGCTATTCCAAATGGCTTAACTGATATCTTAGTTAACGCAAAAAAGTTGTGGTGCACTCAGCACTTACAAGAACGAGATGCAATCAAAATTAAAAAACTTGGTGGTAACACCAGAACATTGAACAGAATTATGTCAGACATTTATGGCTCCCAACAAGATATTATTCTAAATTTAGGCTTAGCTGATTCCATTGATATCGAAGATTTCAACATTAAGTTAGAATCACTTGAAGAAATTTGGAACGATATTTTACCAGAATTTCATTGTTGGCTTAAAAAACATCGGGATAACATATTCAAAGAAAATCTTGTACTATCTGCACAAGAGAATCTTGGTATAGATGGAAGGTTTTACACAAATGGATTAGAACTAAAACATAAACTTCAAAAGAAGAAACTGAAGGATAACGAAGTGCCGTCTGAGCTTTCTGCTGTAACCGAGACTTTAAAGAAATGGTCAGAAGAGTTCCAAACTGAGGAAATCAGGGCATTAAGAGGATTGGGAAAATATCGCCTCGCACCAGGTTTTGAAAATATTTTTGTTGACCCAACTAAATGGAATAGATGGGGCATTGACAGACGGGAAAGACATATTGACGAGTTCAGGAGTTTTAAACCAGCCTCTTTCCAAAGTCAAAAAAGCCACCTCGACAGCAACCCATCCTAATCAATCCACATCGACTGTCAAACAACCATTACCTCCTAAAGCTAAATCTGTCACTCCATTGCGTATCCGAAAGACAACGGATAACAAAGCTAACAATAATGTTGAATGGCAGGTAAGTAATTACGTTTTTCTCTACTTTTCATTTTCAATCAGTTTAAGCCAGCAGGCAAAAGTATAAGAATTAAGTTTTACCAGAAATTCCTACACATCTTCCTAATAAAATAAGGAAAAAGGACGCGGTAAGTGTGTTTAAAAAGCCTGGAGCGCAGTTAAAGTGATAGAATTTGAAATAAATAGCGCATCACCATGTACGTTATCTTTGCATCAATTGTCAATCAATCGAAATAGTCATACGCAATAAAATGTGATTGGATAAAGCCATCTGCATGAAATTTTATATAACTTGACTTTGACTTTCAATGTAAATTTTAATATTTTATTTTTGATGATTTCATAATTTATTAGTTACGATTTTACTTTTTGGATTCATTAAAATTGTGAAGCCACACATTGGTAAAATGAATCTTAATCAGTTTATCATTAGGTTAAGACAGCTATTTAGAGTTTTATTTGAGAATATATTCCATATTTTGAGTGCAAACGTGCACTCAAAATATGGAATATATTCTCAAATAAAACTCGAGATATCTGTCTTAACCTAATGATAAACTCAATATTCTTTTTGATTGGTTAAAGGTTGAAATAATTTATTCTGAACTGTTAAAACGAGTGCAATAATGAAATTTTATGTTTTTGTTAGATCATTAACCCTTTCACTTTATTGCCTTAAAAATAGTTATTTGTTAAACCAACTCTTATTTGATAGAATATTATCTTTAAAAGGACTGAACACTATGAAAAAAAGTTTTTTTTTTATTATGTCATATGAAAGAGCATGAAAACTTATCATATAATTTTTTTATTTTTTCGAAAAATTTCAAATCGTTTCTGATTCTGTACTAAACTGCAACTACATAGAGGGTTTTGAGTATCTCGAAAGTTATGGTTAAATTTGTGTTCATTTAAATGACTAAAGTTCAGTCTCAGACGTGTTAAAAGTGTCAAGCCTTCAGGATCAAATACATTATAAATAGCAGATCTTGTGGAAATCCTAGAAGTTTATTTTTGAAATTTGATATTTTTTCGATATCTCGGGGTCTAATGAATTCCATTTGAAATTCCATTTGAAATTCCAATGAAATCCATCCACTGCCTATAAAATTCCAAATAATTTGGATTATCAACAAAAAATGTATTGCTTTCACGCAGTATGTATTGATTTAATTAAATCTAATAATCGAAGAGGTTAATTGATCATTTAACTTAAAGGACTTGCGTTGCAAAAATAAAACCTGGAATTTCCAATTGCTAATTTGTATTATTTATTCCTATATATCGAAAGTCGACACAAAGAAGGACCATCGTGAAATGCAGCTACTTGACCCTGATCGAATCCATCGAAAATATACATTGGTTTCGAGAAAGGACACGAAAAATTGTCCTAAACAAGTGGTACGATGCGAAGAGTGTCGCATTGCATTTGCCGTGTGTGACATCGTTGTTGTCAAAACAATCGGGGGTCGTGAGCGTTATGACAAGGTAACTGGCAAAACGCACAAATTTCAGGCAAATGTGTATTTGCATTTTCTCACAGAATGTCTAAAGAAGTTCGACCAGAAATTTGACTTCAACTTGATCAATGCACCAGGCTATACTCAAGACTTTTTGACTCCTGGTGGTAGGGCCCTTTTAGAATTAAAAGGTGTCGTGTTTGAGTAAGGCAGTTCAAGAAAAAGTCAATTAACTCAGTTTACTGTTGGCATTAAGCATTAAAGAACCTGAAACTCAAGCCTGTTTTGTAATTTTAAATGGTTATTCCCAAGTTAAGTTTGCTTTCGCCTCATTAATTCATTTTTAGCTTGGTTCTTATTTTTCATGTTAAGTATTGTAGAGATATGGTTATGTTTTTTTGTATAATATTTTTTAGAGGCCTGTCATTTTTAATGTACTAGGGCGGATTATATTTACCAGGGATGAAACCTTTTCGCTTTGATTATTTGGAATATGATACTGTTTATAAGTCAAGTTGTAGGAGTACGAAAATGTTAAGATTCAAGCAATTATTTCGTAGAAGAGGTCCCTTATTATAACGTAAAATCTAGTGTTTTTTTTTTTAATTTTATAACATAGATAGTGATGATATAAGAACAGTTTCGGTCAGAACATTTTAAAGTTAAAATTATGCGTTATTCAAATATTTCAGACACCCACCCTTCTCCCCTTTCGGGAAGAGGTGGGGATTTGAATAATATTTTTTCCAACAGGTGCGGACTTTGACTCGAATTTTTCCCAGAGGTGAGAATTTTGTTATAGTTTTTTTTACCTAAAATAAGGCATAAGTGATGAAAATCGGCCGTGAATATCAAGGGCTGGGTATTTTGCCAAACTATTGTTCCCTGCGGGTGGGGATTTTGTCAAGAAAAAAAATGCAAAAACAGACTATTTAGCTAAAGGTTGCAAAGTGTTAATAGCCGAAATTTAGAACACCCAGAATCAATGGTTTTCAGAAATTATTTGGGAATCGCAAAATTAAGTACAAGTGAAATTTATTTGACTTACGGTAATTAAAAAATAAAAATTCTTGCCTAAACTTATTTAACACAGTTTTTATTGGTTTTCCAGAATTTAGGTTAATTTGTTATTAGTTTGTTATCAAACCTTAAATTTTACACGTGTACATGGTTATCATTATGCTTGTTTTGCATAAATTAGTGAATGTATAAATATTATTTCCATGGCTTTTACCATATTTTTTTGTAAAGTTGGCAAATGAGCTTAATATTAAGCTTCAATTCTTTCCTCGACCCAACTCGGCCACTTGAGGTCAATCTCGTTGGGTAGAATCTCCACCTTTTGGGCCAAAAAACTGGGCAGATGCCATGCACTGGATACGGTAAAAATTGCACAAGGCATTATTAAGTCCATTATTGACCTGTATTTGTTTTGACCTATTTATCTGACTTAATTAACATTTTTTGTGCCCAGTATAAGAATTGTCATTATTTTATTGCAATTTTAGATTACATTTTGACAAAGTTAGCCAGGTATTACAAAGTGCAACATCATGTTATCACAAAGTGCGTTTGCTATTATAAAAAAATAAAAATATTTATAAAAGGTGTATATTTATAAAAAGTGCGTAAATTATTACAAAATGCGCAACGCCAATTCGGGAAATGTGTTTTTCATTCAAATTTTGTTCTATAGGAAAAAAAATGTAATAATAACTTTGCTAGGATTTAATATCAAACATTTATATAATAGTATATTTATATTTGATATATGACTTTTTTTCCTGCAATACACAAGATAATGATAAATAACTTCAAAGTGGATGCTACAAAGTGAGTTTATTAAAGAAAGAATATATCTGAAATTCTAATATCTTAAGTCACTTTATTCGTTAACCATATCGGCTATTTTGGAGTAACTGTGATGATAGTATTTGATTGGCTGATATAGGTAGGTAGGTTCATATTTTTCGTGATAAGACGAGCAGAAATGCTTATTTCTACCGCTTTTAACCGATGGGTAAGAAAGTGGGCCTGAGAGTTGCTTTGGAAGTTACTTAATTCTTGGATTTTTAACTTGAGACCTGAGTTGTTTATGAAAAAGGGTAGCTATATTGTGCATCATAAAACTAGGTTATTGATGTCATAAGTCGAGTTTCTGATGTCATAACGATGGTTTTATCGTAACTCGTATTTTTTAATTAAACTAATGTTCTCGAGTTAGCTTAACTCGGATTTTTTAGTAAAACTATTTTTTCGAGTTAGTTTTTCTAACACGGATTTTGTTATTTGCTAACTCGGATTTTATTTTAAAATTTATACTTCAAGTTAAAAAAAAAAAAAAATAAACCACATTAATCTAACTCTAGTAACATTAACATTCATTAAAAACCCGAGTTAGAAAAACAACAAAATCACAACTATGAAGTCATAAATCGAGATTTTTCTAACTCGAGATTTCTAACTCGAGATTCTTAACTCAAACTTTCCATTCCTCTCTAATCCATCTTTTTACTAATTGTTTTGAAAAGTTTGTTTGGAAGTATTTTATTTTACTATATTAGATTTGTAAAAAATACGATTATTTTTAAAAAAGTGTACCTTACCAATTGAATAGGGTTATAAGAAACTTGTACATTTTTATATGCACTAATGTTGTAAAAATATACTGATATTTCGATCTAAAATTCCATAGATCATCTTCTAGAGAATAGAATTTCGCGGTTGGAAAATTTATTTTACATTTCGGATCAAAATTTATTTTACATTTTGGATCAAAATATTGATCCGAAATGTAAAATAAATTTTCCAACCACGAAATTCTATTCTGTGAAGCACCCCCTTCTGAATTTTCAACGGTGTCAGCTAACTGTTAACCGGACCGGCATAATTTTTCTGACTTTTAGTAAAGTTTTAAGATAGCGGATATATGACGCCATCAACATGTCAGCATATTCTTGAAATTTATAGGGCAATTTTTAGTATTTCTTTCCAAATAAGTTTGTTGTATTAGTGAGAATCCGTGTACCAAATTTCAGCTCAATCGAATGGACCTAACTGGAGTTATTGTACGAAATGCCAATTTCGGGCAATCGGGCCCCTGTTTCAGGCCCAACATTTGGAACTTAGATAACTTTTGAACCATAAACGATATTGGGTTGAAATTTTTTTCATAGATAGAACCTCCAATAGCTCGCCCTGGGCTAAAAATCAGATTCCTAAATTTTTAGTGGAGGGTCCTAGCTCAATTTTTGTGTTTTTGTCAAAAGGGTAGACGTTGGACCCAAATATTCACCATTTTAAATTTCCCAATAAGTACTCACATAGTACTCAATTGGCAAAAACTTTACAAAATTATTACAAAATAAAATAAGCAGTTTTTTGACCAAAATATTGCTTACGTCATCGATATTTCCGCCATTATGGCATTTTTCGGAATTTTTTTGTAAAATGGAGTTCATATATAGGTCAATCTCTCCTGAAAATCTGTAAAAATCTCATATCTGTAATAGATCCTGAGCTCTCAATCTCATATCTGTAATAGATCCTGAGCTGCCGCAGCCTCCTCCCGGTGATAAAAATCAAGAAACTTCTATATAAGTAGCCAATGATAGATGACTGATATTAAACTGCAAAATGACGACAATCCGCTTTACGGTCACATTTTTTTTATCGAATTTATACTTTATTTTATATGATCCATTGGTCAATATAATTTATTATCAACTAACTCGTAAGAAACTGGCGCTATCACGTTTGTAAGAATGCGACGAAGTATCAACTTTGAAACTTCATAATCATAACAATGAAACAGCAGCCTATTTTTGTTTTATCTTTTTAAACGATCAAAATAATTGATAAGCAAATAAATAAATAATAAGCCATTAACCGCTCATTATATATGAAGCTGTTATATAAGAAACCGGATTAATGCCGGTTTAATTTGAAAAACGACGATATTCCACAAAACGTACATATACGTGGTTTGAAGGGCATATATTTATGACGTCACAACTCGAAAAATATCTATTTTTATGAAAATCTAAAAACTCTTAATACTTTTCTCTCATACTGTTACTTTTGAATTCTCTTTCGAATGGCATTTACAGAATTAAAATCGGACTTCTAGATCAAAAATTTGGGTCGAAAAAAAATTTTTTTTCCATACTAAAAAACAACAAATTACCCCATTCACGTACAATTGTTTTTTGGTCAATATTTTTTTTTGGGGATTATGATGTCACCACTATGTGACCCCAAATAAAAAAAAATGATTTTTTTTCCTAAAGAAATAGCCTTTAACTTAATTACTATAGCAAAAAACCATACGTATTCATTCAATAACCTATTTTTTCAAGATATTTGCCAGGAAAGTTAAAAATGCCTTTTTTGCCGATTTTTTGGAAATATTGCTGACGTCATCAAAAATTACGCCATTTGCATTAAAAAAAAAAAATGTTCATCGGATGTTTGTGTGTTCAACTGGGCAAATTTTTAAGTGGAATGCTCTTTCCAATTAAAAATTATGAGGGGCATAAACCGAACGCCCCCCCCCAGTAATAGACCAAAGCTATCAGACTCGGGGACACTTTTATTCTGTCAATATTTAATTATTGTCCATTTATTTTGATGTTTTTCAACAAAACGGCAAATTCACTTATTAATCGTACGCATAAAAGAGCCTTACACAAAAAATGAATTGTTAAATGAATTTACGCTCAACCTTTGTTTTATGCTTGACGTTTTCACTATAAAAGGTACAACATACAAGTTACGCGCTGGTGTATCTTAAAACCACTATATAATAACATTAGATTCATAAGCTTGAATTCACTTGAACTTCGAGCTTCTTTGGCTTGGGACAAACTAAGTTATCAAAGAGTGTAAAACTCTCATTAAATTTAAATCTGAAGTCAAATCGGTCAATATCTACTGCAATTGTAAAATATGCTCATATTTTAAAATTTAATTTTTGTTAGTTTTTCATTCCACCCATTGACGCTCGATTACACCCACTACCGCTCAATTCCACCCATTATCGATTCTACCCGTTACCGGTCAATTCAACCAACTACCGCTCAATTGCACCCACTACCGCTCGATTCCACCCACTATCACTCGATTCCACCCACTATCACTTGATTCCACCCACTACCGCTCGATTCCACCCACTTCCGCTCGATTCCACCCACTACCGCTCTATTCCACCCAGTATCGCTCGATTCCACCCACTACCACTCGATTCCACCAACTACCGCTCGAATCCACCAACTACCGCTCGATTCCACCCATTACCGCTCGATTCCACCCACTACCGCTGGATTCCACCAACTAGTTGTCATTTCCACCCACTTCAGCTCGATTCCACCCACTATCGCTCGATTCCACCCACAACCTCTCGGTTCCGCACATTACCGGGTAATTCCACCACACCCGCAAAATTCCACACACTCACTCCCACTGCCAACCATTTATACATACTTAATTTTTAATTTTTTATGGTGGGTGTAGGTGGGTGTAGATGGGTGTAGGTGGATGTAGGTGGGTGTAGATGGATGTAGGTGGGTGTAGGTGGATGTAGGTGGGTGTAGATGGATGTAGGTGGTTCCATGTTTTAGTAAGTACGCGTTTTTCGAACATTTGTAATACAAACAACAACTTTCTAAACCGATACTTAGTAAAACAATCACAGATATACTTCCCAGAACAAAATGATACACCGCACATTCTGTATTTATTTGCTTTCTTTGTGTTCAAATATTTACTAAAAATAAATTTTATTCTAAAGGTTTGCGCAAGCAAGCGTGTTGCCTGTTGGCTAGGGTGAGTGAGGATGTAGTGGAAAATATAATCCATGATCTAAAACTAAATAAATCGCCGGGATTTTATGACATATCATCTAGTTTTATTAAATATTCCATTGTTAAGCCAATTACCCAAATTATTAATCTTTCAATCACATCTAAAGTTTTTCCTGATGATTGTAAACTTG
>JAUOBW010022012.1:0-10026 GCA_032360285.1 Lepidozona retiporosa | reverse complement strand
ATTGTTATTTAAGATGAATGAAATTAGTTTTAGTTAAATGTGAGGCTGCCTATAATCAATCTTTACCTTATTGTCACCTGAATCCTTTTTACAGAAATGTCATACGCAATAACTATTAGCTACACAATGAGCTATTGTTCGATTATAGACAGCCCTACTACGTTAGTTTTTATTATTTACTTTAGAAAGTAGAAAAATGCCTACACCATCTAAAAAACCTAAAAATGCACCAGTAAACGAAGAACCCCTAACGCCTTCTAAAACTACAACACAAACCAAGTTCGTAACACCTACAAAACCTACTACACCAGTTAAACCCGAAACACCTAATACACCCGGATTTTATAGCCCCAGCGCTAAGGGCAAGGCTGAGACATTAGTCGGTTATCTTGTTTCTGTTGGACCTAACGTCAAGTCAAAGACAGGAAATATGTACTATACGCTGATGGTCCAAGTGTCCAAATCCAATTTAACAACCATTATGATTATGGACAAAACATCAAATCCTGAACGAGAGGAATTTTTACCTCTGTGCTTGCAATCCCTCAAGTTTATTAATGTTTATCCTGGTAAAGGGTCGTATTTCTTTAAAAAATTTGCGTATAGTCGCTGGGAAGTTGGCGGGGATCTAAGTTTTGTTATTAACGACCTAACTACTGATATAGGTCAGCTGGAGAATAAAACAATTGGGGGCCGATATCATATAAAAGGCGCATTAAGATGGCTTGGGGGTGTTGAAGTCGCAAATAATGGTGGTTCTTATAAAAATGCCATGATTGCTGACGTATCTGGCCATATAAAACTTACTGTATGGAGAGAAGCCTGGTTTGATTTGAAGGAGAATAATATTTATTTAATGACTGATTTACAGTTGAACCAGTATTTTGACAACTGCTTAGCAACTAAGTATAATAGTACTTACGGTGTGTCGGATGAGCAGATATTGCCTTCATGGCCTGATAATTTTGTGGACTATGTCAGGGCCCCAGAGGTGAAAACAATAAAGAATGCAGAAATAAATAGTGTAACTCTAACCGCTACCGCCACCTGTCCGTCATGCAAGGTCGGCATTTCATGGTCGGGCGAAAATTTTTTGGATTGCGCATCTTGTGACACAACTTTTAAATCGTCGAAATGTCTGTTCACGATGATCGGATCGCTGGAGGTGGAATCGGAAGGAACGACAAAGCGACTTGCAATCGACGCAAAAGTTATCAATGAAGTTTTCGGGGACGGCACTGCGAGGATGTTTGGTAGCAGGGTGAAAGATCTCAAAATGAGATTCCTACAGCTCCAGGACGTTGAAATAAGCTATGATGCTGATGCCAAAAAAATTATGAAAATTCTAGGAAAGGAGGAAAAGGTGGCTGATGAGTGAATTTGACATAGTCTCCAACAGTAGTATAGATCTTAAGAACCAAATTATATTTTTAGTTTTTTAGACATAGTCTTTTAACGTTTTTAAACTTTTGACCCAAGTGTTTCACGTATTATTTAGTGGTTCTCTTTAGGGTGCAAGTTAATCAATAAAAAATTACTGCAAAGCAACTATTTTTTGCCATGTTAAAAAGGTATACTTTTGCTTTGATTTTTCACTTGAAAATTGTTCATGTTTGCATTATATAGATAATAACATAGGGAACACATTTGACAACTAGGTGGTAATGTACTGGATTTTTAAAAGTTCCTGGTTTGAGCTTTATTATAAATTTTGTTGCTGTAAGTATTTAATACACAAGATAATAAATAGTTTTTCATACTTATATCAAATCAAGTTACTTTATAATTCTTAATCGTAGAAAGTATATAATTCTAAATCCTAGAAAGCTAGTTACTGCAATAACTTTTATTTTCATTCTCTCTTTCAAGAGGACTGACTTATTCTGAAATAGGAAGCTAATAGCTAATTTGGTTTTTATTCCCTCTTTCAAAATTGTTTGTTTCATGTTTACACTGGCTTTTAGTTTTTTTTTGTGTGAAATTAGAAAATAATTTAATTGTTAGATTTTAAGGTTGGAACACATTACCAATATTTTTTATTTAACTTAAAATTGTGTTAAATTCTCCTCACTTTTTTGTTTAAACATTAGTGATTAACTCTAGTTTGCGTCATTTTATTATTACTATGAGTATACTTTTTTGGTCATAACAAAAACATTATAGTTGTATGAAATAATTTGTTGTTAAATCATAGCTAATCTTGTATAGATTATTGAGTTTTAAACCGTAAATGCTCGAATAAGCATCCGGGACACATTTTTTTGGAAATTTAGAGAGAGCAGCTTATTCAAGGTTGGTGCTTATAAAAAATGTTATTTTTTTGATCCCTGTAAAAACAATTTATGCAAAAACATAAGAAAAACAGCCTGTTTAATGCTTAGAGTTTTTCTAAAAAAGTTCTAGTCAACAAAATGACTCGTGACTCGAATATAGTGTATGTTTCACATTTTATATTTAGTTGTTTTTAAAGATCATCTTTTAATATAGTGTATGTTTCACATTTTATATTTAGTTGTTTTTAAAGATCATCTTTAAACATATGAAAAGAGTTTTCAATTTATTTTTAAAATGTCCTGTAAAGCAGAACTACCAAATAAATCAGTTTAAACATGCTTATACTGAAGAAACCCGATATAAGGGTTTTTGTGAAACGTTTGTGCCCTTTTACTTTAATAGAATATTTTTAGAAGACCCTAAATATAATAAAACATGATTATATTTTTTTTGCATTTTTCCCATGAAAGGCCCTAACAATGTGCTATTTTATCTGCATGAGCAATCAAAATAGTGTAGAACAGAGTTTTTTAAAGATTTCCTTAAAAATTGCTTCACAGAATAATGATAATTTTGCATGAAATTAGACCCTAATGAGGTTTATCATATGACATAATTGGTTTATGTAGAAATTTTCATATAGGGTTAGTCAACAACCGACCGAAAAAATCAGAGGTCCTCCTGCACTGGGTTGACAAAACATATGAAATTTTCAAGAATACAGACTTGGTTTTGAAAGACTTTGATTGATTGCTTTGATAGAATTTCAAATTTTTAAATTCAGTTCAATTTAAATCAGTTTTTCCTAGTTCGGCAAAAATAAAAAATAAATCTTTACAAACAAATTTAACTTTTTAATTAGTTGTTGACTTAGTCGTATTATTTTTGGACCCCGGACGAAGCCGTTTTAAGAGTCCAATAAATTCATGTCTGTAGTGTCCATGTGCATGTCTGTCAGTCACATACTTTTGAAAAAAATCATATTTTCATTTTCTAAAAAAAGTTTTATGGCTCTGATTGGCCCCCTAATCATTTAGAGAATTGTCATTTTATGCCTAAAAAATCAACGTTTTTAAATTTTTAGATTGCAACTTCATTTAAATAACCTGGTAAAGGATGTTTTAGTTGTTGTTGTTCAAGAAAAATGATATTAGTTTCAGTAAAGTGGAGCTGTCTATAATTAATATTTAGCTCATTGTCATTTGAGGCATGTGCACTGAAACTAACTAATAACTATTTTTTTTTAAACTTTCTTAGAGTTTTTTCCTCTTCATGATTTTCATTTGTATTTTTGAAAATATTATTAATCAACTAAACATTTTTAAAACAAATGCTCAGGTGAAAATGAACTATTGATTGATTATAGACAGCCCTACTATGTTAGTCTGTGACTGATTGATCAGTTATACAATTTATCTGTTTTATTTTCTGAAATGACAAGGCCAAAAATCCAGGTTTTTTGTAAAAATTGTGCCGATTGTTTGCACGAAACTTAATTGTAGCATGACTGAAATATTGGCTCAAATCTGTGTTAAATGTGGAACTTATCAAATGAACTTAATCACTAACCATTTTTAAAAGAAATCCAAAGCTACAATAACATAAAATTTATTTGTTTTGTTTTAGCTATAACTATAAAAAATGTCTACACCAAGTACACCAAGTAAAATAACACCGTTTAAAGCAACAACACCAAGCAGTTCGACACCAAGTAAAATAACACCGTTTAAAGCAACAACACCAAGCAGTTCGGGGTCTATCTATTCCACCCCTAGCAAAAAAGGAAATGCGGAGGACCTGGCGGGCTACTTGATAGCAGTTAGTCCGATGATAACATCAAAAAATAAGAATAGTAAATATTTCAACTTGCAAGTCCAAATTTCGAAGTCAGACTTGATCTGCATAAGGATCATGGACCAAAAAAGAAATCCGCCACGTAACGAGTTCATGCCTTTGTGCACGCAGTCAATAATTTTTGAAAACATTTACCCTGGAGATGACATTTATTTTTTTACAAAAAATGGAAGAAGCGCATGGAAGATTGGTGGAGAACTTAGTTTCTCCATCAGTGACTTGACAACAAACATAAGTTTACTAACAAAAAATAAAGTTAATGGATTTTTCCACATCAAAGCTGTGCTACGGTGGCTCGGAGAGGTGGAAAAAGCGAAAAATGACTCAGAATACAGATCAGGAATGCTTGCAGACGTGTCCGGTTTTGTCTGTTTCAAAGTTTGGAAGTCAGACTGGTTTGAATTAAAAGAAAACTGTGTTTATCTTTTTACCTCTTTGCAGTTGCATGAATTTTTTAATTTAACCCTGACATCAAAGTTCAACAGTACCTACGGGTTAGTTGAAGAAGATATAGTGCCAGCGTGGCCGGATAATTTCAACGATTATTTAGTACCAGTTAATTCACACGTTATTGAAAGGGCCGAAATAAATAGCGTTTCCCTAGTGGCAACTGTGTGTTGTTCTACTTGTAAAGAAAAAGTGCCGTACACTGGTGAGGATTTCATTGAATGTTCGCCATGTCAACGGGTGTTTAAATCACGAAAAAGCAAATTTGAGATGGCGGGCTCGATAGAAGTCGAGTCGAGCATTGATAACACTATTGTCGAGTTAAGTATTGACGTCGCGGCTATAGATAAAATCTTTGGAGAAGGAACAGCAAAAAGGTATGGAAACAAGATCAAAGAACTAAAAATGAGGTTTTTGCAGTTAGTAAACGCAGAAATCACGTACAATTTCGATACAAAATTCGTAATAGAAATAAAATGCGAAGAGGAAAACGAAGTTCCTGAAAAAAAATCAGAAGAGGAAAAAGAAGTTCCTGAAAAAAAATCAAAAGTTGCATAAATATTAACTTCCATATACTTTTGTATTAGAAAACACCTGTAGATAAATTGTCTTATTGGTTTTTGTTGTTTTAAACACATTGGTGACTTCAGTGTTATCTTCGTTTTAGCAAATTGTTTTTTAACTTAAAGTCGAGAACCTTAATCCCAAGACAATTTTTCAAGTTGGCCTAAACAGACAGCAATAAAATTAAAGTCAATGTTTTTTTTTTACTTCGATTTCTCTAAGTATACCTTATTTTGTTGAAAATTAAAGTGAAAGTTTGACTTTATGTGACTATTCTGAAAATTAAAAAAGAACATTTGAAACATAAGTTTGTTTGTTTTATTTTTTTTTAAACCAAGCATATCAAATTACCTTGGGTTCCTTTTAATGCTTTTGAATTTTTTATTGTAAGAGGTCTATTTTCCATATTTTGAGAAAGTTTCTTTAGATTTTCTTTTGACAAAACCTGAAAAATGTGAAAAATATGTGGTAATTAAGGAAAAGTGCAATTTGACAGCTAAAAATATAATAAAATGCGAAAATAAAAAGTACAATTTGTAAAATTTTTGTAATGTAATTAAATAAAAACTGCAACTCAGCATTTTTTAAATATATTTTTCTCTAAAAGGAAAATAAAAGATAGATCTTAATAAGAATTAATAAGCTAAGATTTAATAAGATTGTAGTGTGTTCTTCAGCATACTAAAATTCTTTTTCTGTTGGTTAAAAAGCTTCGAGACATTACAAAAACTTTTTTTGCTTTATTTTATTTTTGTGTGTAGACTTCTTATAAACTTTTTTATGAAGTGCGGACATCAAAAGTGCTATGAAAAAATGTTTTACACATTTGTGTGGGTGTTGATGCTCACATTGGTTTTTAAAAGGAAATCACTAAATCTTAAAGGCAAAAAAATGTAATATTTAAATTTATGGGTTTTATTTAGATTAATATTGTCAGTTAGTAAACAAGTAAATATACTTTATTTAATTATTTTGTTAGATGTTTGTATTTTTAATAGCTTTTTATACCCCTTTATCAATACCAAAGTATCATTTACCCTTTTCATGGGCTTTTTTTTACGTTGGATTCATGGGGATGTGGGGAATTATTTAACGCTTTTAGAATGGCTATTCCGATCACCTTGAAAATTTGTTTCCGGCCCCCTAATTTTCCATCAAAAAGCTAGAAAAAACACGTTAAAAAAGTAATTTTTAAGTCACCGGCCCCCCGGACATTCACCAAAGTTTTCTTTCCAGCCCCCGGCATTCAACAAAATTTTTCCCTTTGCCCCGGACATTCACCAACTTTTTTTCTGACCCTCGGGCTGTCCAGTAAAAAAACGTAAAAAGAATTTTCTAACGCTCCACCCCCTTGAAAAATAGTGTTTAAAGCTTATACTATCTTAAAATATTTTGTTAGACATTTATATTTTTCATTGACTTTTATTTGACTTGTTTCATTTTAATACTTATGTTTGATATTATATATTTTGTCTTATCTCAAGAATATTATCTTAAAAAATGTTGAACGTGAGTTTTCATTTATTCACAAAATTTATAAACTCCTGTATTATAAGATATGGTATTGCAACTATAATTGGTGTCGGGTGTCTTACAACTAAATTAAATTAATTGATAATTTAGGACTGATTTTCTATAAGACTGATTTTCAAAAAAATAAAACAGTAATTATTTAATTTTAAATTACAATGAAAAGTATAAAAAAAAGGAACATAATTAACTCCTCGGAAAACGGGGGGCTTTATAATTAGCATACAAACGAAATTAACTAGGCCCACGCTTTCTTTCTGTGGTGGGGAAATAAAACACATAAGCAAGTACAATGGGCAGCTTTATTCTGAAAATAAGGTTGTTTTTTTACTAGTATTTTTTTGGCCGCAATACTCATTAATTCTAAACTTCGCGCTGGTTATGTTTTCGCGCGTTTAAATTTTGCATTTTTGTTTTTCGCTAACTCTAATCAAAAAGTAAGTATTATTGAACAGAAATGGCTTTCGAGTAACATTATATCTATCAATAAAAAGTATATCACTAAAAACTTCATTTTTTGGTTTACCTGTAAATAGACTCAATATGCTCCTTTGTCGATATAGAATCTGTGGGTATTGGCGTTTAGCCAACATTCTCTTCGCGATAGTTAGACCAGCGCGAAATTTAAAATTGTTAGGAAATTATTCTCCATTCTTCATTTTGCTTGAATGTAATATATAACAATAAAACTGATAAAAATAAAAAATAAATCAAAAGAATGGCAAAAGTCGGAGTTCGACTATTCCCAAAAAGGACTAGGTTTCAAGCATTATGTATAGGTCTTTTGCAGATTCCTCACATTTCTCATATTCCCTAATTATGTAAAATATGCATAACAACAAGGCCCTTGCCTTTAAAACTGCGTTTTTTCAAAGAAACTTCGCCACACAATCGGAGTCATTTTTAATTGTTGAGATATGGCCAACGTTAGTTCACATTGGTTTGGCCATAATACCCAAATTACACAGGATTTAGGTTTTTGGACCCACGTGTAACATGAAAGGTCCTATGAAATGAGCTCCGTCAGTCCGTCCGTCCGTTGATCAGTTATATATTTTTTATTTTAGTTTGTTAAGTGAAAAAAAATGTATTTGAATGCGATGTTCTCAAGACAAAGAAACTACTCACCGTTCTACTTTGTTGATTTAAACTGTCTAGTCGGCAGTTCAACGAGTAGAGCTGGTGAGGACCCACTAGTTACTGTTCTGGAGACAATGCATACAGAGCTGGAGTCTCTAGTGCTGAAAACATTGTCTTCAGTGGTAACTAGTGCTTTATTGATTCTGAAAGAGAATCGCTTTTTATTGATTCTGAAAGAGAATCTCCCTGTATTGATTCTGAAAGAGAATTGCCCCGTATTGATTCTGAAAGAGAATCGCCCCCTGTATTGATTCTGAAAGAGAATCGCTGTAATCCATTGAATATAATTGAAAAATCATTGAATATTATTAAAAAATTATTGAATATGATTAAAGAATTGTTGATTATAATTAAACAAGTATTGAATACCAGTAAATTTGCTGTGCTGGTGAAAACTAGCACTGTATTAATTGCAGCTCTGGTGAAAACTAGTGCTTTATTGATTCTGAAAGAGAATCCCTTTAATAAATTGAATATTATTGAAACTCTTGTGATGCTATTGAATAATATTGAAGACCTATTAAATATTGTTAATGAATTATTGAATATTATTGAGATTACTTCTGGCGCGAGCCTATACACGTTACGTACATCTATCTTTATATGCACTTATCTTGAATTTGTTTATGATGTCAGTTTTTTGAGATTTTCTCAATTATTATTACATGGTGATATCGAGTCAAACCCAGGACCAACTAATACACCCACCGGAACACCAAAAGGTAGAAAAACAAAAAAACAATCTTTTAACTTTTCCAAAAAAAAATTAAAAATGGAGTGTGATAATGATGTTGTAAATAACGAGAATATAAAAATTGCTGACCAAAGCAATCCTATTGATTTTGTTATTAATACACCTCTTAAACGTAGTACCACCCATAAGAAAAACTTGCCAGTTAAACTAGAAAATAAAGGTGTAAATATGTGTTTCTTTAATTCGAATTTACAAGTTCTTTACTCAATTCCTGAGTTTCATGAATTTTTACAACATGCATCTTTATCTAATAATACAGTAAGAGCGTTACAAACAATATTTCGTGTAATGCATCAAGCAAATGACCCTGTTAAAACCGCTAGGTATATTAGACAATTTAATTTCAGAGATTATACTTTTGGAACACAGTATGATGCAGAGGAATGTCTTAATCAAATTTTAAATGAATGTTATCCAAACATTACAGATAGTATTTTTTGTGTTAAACTTAATGAAGCAATTGAATGTGAAATACCAGGAGGCTGTGGAGCAAAACGTGATAATTTCGAAAACCATCAAATTTTAAAATTAACTGTACAGGAAACAATTTATGAACAGTCAATACAAAATTTAGTAAGTGCAACGTTTAACTCTGAGGTTTTAAATGAATACAGATGTAATATAGGCCATGAAAATGGATGTCAGCAAATTGGGTATTGTAGAAAGGTTTCGCTTGTTTCTGAACTTAATGACGTTTTAGTTATACAATTAAAAATATTTACCAATGATAACATGGTACTAAGAAAAATTTTTCCTGCGTTTTGCATTGATCAACATGTTTATCTATTTGAAAGATTTGAATTGACAGGTATTATATGGCACCATGGACATACTATGAATTCTGGGCATTACACATCAATGGTTAAAAATGCTAACCAATGGTTACATATAAGTGACTCAAATTTATATAATTATCCTGTAAAATTTAATAGTAATTTTGGAGAACAGTCAGTTCCTTACTTATTATTTTACAAGCGAGTCAGAAGTGCTATTGATACGCTACCAAATTTTTTGGTTGATGGAAATAATTTATCTACAAATGAACCTTCAGGCTCAGTAAAACGAAAAGCCAGTGAAAAGAACGATGAAAAAGACATTTTTAACATCACAAATTCACAAAATGAAACTGATGAATCTCAGAACTCTTGTACAAATGAGGTGACACCCAAAAAGTTTAATTTTGGTAAGAGAAAGTCTAAATTTGCCAAGAAAACACCTAGTTCCACAGAAAAAGTGAAAAAATTTCGATCGACTGATGAAGGAAGAGAAAAGTCTAATGAAACAGACAGGGAGTTTAAGAAAAATTTACGTGAGACTGATGAAGGGAGAAATGAGTCGAATAAAACAGACAGGGAATTCAAGAAAAAATTCCGTGAGACTGATGATGGGAGAAATGAGTCGAATAAAACAGACAGGGAATTCAAGAAAAAATTCCGTGAGACTGATGATGGGAGAAATGAGTC
>JAUOBW010021901.1:0-10033 GCA_032360285.1 Lepidozona retiporosa | reverse complement strand
AACTGAGTACTGAAAGTTGCTTAATTTTTTGTTATCTGAGTACTAGTTGCTTATAACCTCGTTGCTTATATAAAAAAGGGTGTATATATATCTTAGTTTCGACCTTTACAATCAGATTATATCGATACATCAAACAAAATATGTTTTACTCATAAAATATGTTCAGTACAATTTCTCTTATTTTTGAGATATAACACCCCTTACTAAATTGAGCATAACTAATTTTGCCCAAATACTATGTATGTGGCCAGCGAAAATATAAATAGCTGATTTAATCGCGAACTTCGTAAAATCGAAATGTGATCATTTTCTAAATTTAAAAGCATATTCCTTTGGGGATTTCAATGCAACTATTGGGATGAATTCCAAATCATCCTGATGCACGGGATAGTATTTTAGGGTTTAATAATTCTGGATTTGTGGATACCAACGAAAATCGCGAATTATTTTTAAAGTTTTGCTTATTGTCAAGGAGGGGTTTTTGGATGTTTGCTGAGAAAGGAGATAGTTACAGGTTTTTTCACTTTCATTATTACAGTTGCAGAGTTGGTTAACAGTGTCAATAAAGCGATGTCTAAATTTGTGAAGTCTGAGGTGGCTTAATCCAGCATGAAAACGTGAAAGTTTACGGCTAAGGGGTGCTGAATATTGTAAATAGAGTGTGGTTGTGGGCAATATAACTTCAAAAGTGTTTTTTAAATAGTGGCAGATGAATATTTACGTATATCCCGATCGAGTGTGTTACAGGATTTCACAGAAAATGGAAAAAAAATAAAATATTCCGAACTAGAGGCAAATTCGCAGAAAAATCAGCACACTTTGGGTTGTCAGATATTTGTCTACTAGGCAAAAACTTGTAAAGATAAATAGGATGGTTTATAGATGCAATATTATAGAAATAAACTAATCTAAAAGACATTCGACGATCCCAAGACTTTCAAGATTGTGTTGATATGTAATTATAAGATCAATAAATTAGGTTTAATATTGGTAGGTTCACTAATAATTGTGTTTGCTCCGCTTTGCCACCAGTTGTTAAATTTCGCTTTGATATCACACAGAATAAAAACAAACGTGGGGTTTTCAAGGGTTATGTTATTAAAATCCTCCTCAAATGCAGTTATAAAATATTTTATCTCATTATCAGATTTATTTAGGGATCTATCGAAGCATGACACCTAGAGCTCTCTTAAATACCTTGCTTCACCTATGAGTCATTCATCAGAGAACGCTAATAGTCCAGTCAAAATAAGCCTGAAAATAGTCGAACCTCGGACAAATTGCAACAAAACGTTTTTTGATTATTTTTATTTCCTTATATAGTATGCACAATAACATAAATAAAGGCCGCTAAAAAAATATTCAGTAGAAAGTACAAAATTTTGCATTTTAAGATATTGCCCTTATGGTTTTACTGCAAAAACCCTAAAATACCCCAAAAACTCAAATTTAGATTTGCTTTAAATCCAATGAAATTTCCATCATTTAATAAAGAGCATAAAATTGTGTGTGTTACGCTTAGCTGAGATGGGTGTGTGGGCCTGCGGTTAAGATACTATGAAATTCATGCAACCTTACGTGTTTCACAGCGGTCGCCAATGTAGCCATCTTCACAATCACATTTCTCTGATGAAGTGCATGTGCCGTGTTCACACTCACAAGTCGCTGAAAAGTAATATCAAAAGGACTTTAACTTGTATAGATTTAAATATCAAAGTGATGAATACAAGTGTATTCACAATTGATAAAAGGATTCAAGCATTTATGAGGAATATGTGACTATAAAATTAATATATGCCATTTAATTTAAAATTTGATTGAAGATTCCATCTTTTAGATTCAGATCTTCTGACAACACAATATTTACACGGTTTATAGGAAGTTCCGTGGGTGGGGCGTAAAAACAAAAGAAGGTGTGTGGAAAACGAATATAACACCAAATTAATGGCAAAATCTAAATTTATCTAGTCATCGTTTGGTCTCCATTAAATTATGTACCTTTTAGCAAATAATATATTACGGTGGCCGGCCCTAAACCAACCATTGATGAAAAGTTGAAAATTAAATAAATTTATAAAAATAACGTACTTTAGGTATTCGTTGAAATTTAAGTTAATCTATTTTTCACGAATTTTACCCCCGTTGCTAGGGGGAATGGAAATAGGTTGCAACATTTCTTTCCAACTTTATTTTTGACTTCATCAATGAAAAAGGACAATGCAAGGGGTGCAGTTACAAACTTATTCGTAAAAATTACTTTTTATCTTTAATTTCATCTGTGACCTGGTATTGTAAATTATCGGCATGTTTGTCCTGTTTTGGCTTATTCGTCCAAACCTAAAGATTAACGATTATACGATGCAAATTTAGAAATTTGAACATGTGTGGCATCTAAACATTCAAAAGTTGCAAAAATATTTTTACCAAGATTGGGTATAATTTAAAATAGTTTAGATAAAAATTTAGATCGGTGTTTTTTTTTAATTACGAATAATAGTAGCGCAAGGGTATTCGGCCTTGGCTGACCAGAATATCTTATATGAGTATTTTCCTGAAAATTGAACTGGGCTCTACTGTACAATATTCACAATATCATTATATGATAAATGCAGGTCCAGAGACAATAGAGCATGGAACGAACGCATTCAGAAGTTAGCCAGAGTTTATAATGTGTTTTTGTAATTGTCAAGAATAAATGTATAAAACAAATTTTGATGTAGAAATTAATTTAACTTACGTTTATCGCATCGCTCACCAGAATATCCATCGTTGCAGACACATTCTCCTGATGGCAAGCAAGTACCATGATCACAATCGCATGTTGCTGAGAAGTATAAATAAAAAAAATAAGCCAGACTAGTGAACAATTTTTATATTAACGAAATAAAAAAGAAATTTAAAAATAAAATAAATAATTCAATATCTTCTTTTTTCTTACTATGTGTTTGTACGGAATATTGTATTATACAGGTCACTAAAATCTCCAAAATAAATGATTAAAATATAGCCAATCTAAATCATTTTATCTTGATTGTATTAAAACATTCCAGATTAGCGGCAACACAAGTCCAATAATGTACAGTGCATAAAATCCAAGAAGTCTGAGCGAATTATGCGAGATTTAGTCCTGGAAATTATAATGTAAGAAACTTACGTTGGTCACAGTGGTCTCCCCGGTATCCATTGTTACACTCGCATTTTCCTGGTGATACACAAGTACCGTGCGAACAATTACAGACCGCTAAATTTAAATAATATAAATAAAAAAAGAATTTGGCTCAAAACGAATGATTTTTATGTGCTGAAAATTGTTGCCTGATACTTAATGGATTAAAATTAACTTCTAACCCTAAAAGAGGTGACCGAAACGACATTTCGGACAATAACTCAAGTTTCAGAGATCCGATTTTGCTGACATTTATAACACTAATACTCCCCAATAACATATTTATTTTAACAGTTTCAGATCAAAATATTGAAAATTGGCATAAATATGCATGGACCTTTTATTTAAAAATACACAAAAAAATGCTGACATATGCGTTACGTCATAAATACACCCTTTTTTGAGCAAAAATTAATTGAAAATAAAGGATTGAATAACCACTATGCAAGGTATTAATTTTGAATACCTATAATAATAATAATTTATTTGAATTTCACCTGTTTTTAGGCCAAAAAGTCTCTACTCGGCCACGATAACGAGTTAGCGGGGTCAAAAATAAGTAAACGGTAACATTCTTTTGCACAATAACAGCTGTAGCATCTCTTTCAAACAAATCAAGAATAATTACTTTCACAAAACTCTACTGCACTGATTTGTACACAAAATAAACCACTCACGTGTGTCACAACGTATACCCTTCCAACCAGCATCACAAATACACAACAGCGTATCATTTCCACATTTCCCATGAACACATACATGTTCTGAAGTAGCTATATAAATTTAAATAAAAAATAATACAATAATTTTTCTGTCAAAGTCTTAATAAAGATATCAAAATCTTTTTGGCTTGTCTAAGGAACTTTTGAAAATATTCTAATTTATTGAAGAAATAAATTCCTCGTTTTTGTTTCTCAATAAAATATTCAAGGGTTTGACCAAAGTGGAAAAACTATTGTTTTAAAAGACCAATACACCATAACTATATACAGTGTGTGCAGCCAACGAAGGCTAACACTAGATGTTGATAAGAAACTTATTAGTATGATTATTTTAGGGCTATTTATCAATATGGACTGTAAACGTTTTGAACAACAATTATGTCATTTAGAAATATATTTTTTCATGTATAGACCTTTCAAGATCATATAAAGAACATAACCCAAATAAAGCAGATGTCGACATATTAAAATAAATTTTAGGAAAAGTCACAAAATGCACCACCCATGACCTATTTTAGTGTTAAAGTATGTGGTGATATAGCAGGCGTTTTTATTAAAGCAATACAGTTAAAAGTTATAGTTATTATAGTTAGCTGGAACATTACCGTTTCAGAAAGAAGCTTTTCGCCATTTCTGTTCCTGGTCGTGCTAGATTTTTCTCGAAGATAAGCATTCTCTATGTCGTGAAATTGGTCTGAGTGAGTGATTGTTTAACGTGGAAACCGACAAATTGTCATTTTGACAATATTTCCAGACGGGCCACTGGTTCCGGTGTCGATTATATTTAAAGCACCCATTGGGATTTAAGTTATGCTAATGATATCACACTCCTGTCAAAATCCATTTGAAAAGCGGATAAACTGTTTGATCAGGCCGGAATAGCAGTATAGTATTGTATATCTTTATTTAAAACGTATTGAAAACTGACGCGCATCCAATAAATATACATGGCCATGGTCAGTTAACTAGACACTTTCCTCATTTAAATAACTTGGATCCTATAGAAAGCATGCAATAATCTAGCCACCATCTAATCATCAGCTTAATATTTGATCTAGCACTGCATCATCTGGTCGTTTATCAAAAGCATGTTGGTTCGTTGACGAGTAACTAGAACAATTTTAAGAAATATTTTTTCAATGAACCCTTAAAAAGGCAAGCATTTCTAAAAATTTTATTTTTTATCAACATTTTGAAAAACCCTTACACAAAAATTAATTACCATTTTAATTTTTAGTTTTAGCATCATTTTGCATTGAGATGTATTTCAATATGCTATTTTAATGTAATAATAGAAAATAAAAAAGTATAAGATTTATCCTGCATCCTCTGAACACGACTAGATATGTTTTATGTTCAACTTTATTCACACAACCAAATACCCGAGTACATCAAGTGGTATCAGTCATGGTCAAAACTAAAAACCCTACTGTTAGCGCGCCCATTGATTTTCAGTTGACATGCTTCTCCTATCCACCCAGCGTAACACTTGCATCTTCCCTCAACGCAATCACCACCGTAACAATCATGTACGCAATCTGAAAAAAAGCAAATATATATAGCGATTATCATTATTACCCAGTTAATGTCAATGATTTTTCCCAAACAGACATGCCTATGTTGTCATTCCCTCGTTGAATTTTTTATTAGCACTCATTTTAAGTTTTTGGTGGTATTGAAATCAATCCAAACCATTTACGAAAGTATATCTTGCTATTCAAACTGACCTAAAGTTAAAGAATAAGTGGGTACAACCCTTTGAAAACTAAATTTCTGGAAGATAAAACTCGATGCAGCAAAAACATATCCCTTCATAAGCAAATATCTACCAATACTTTACTTTCTCTGAATTATGTCCATAATTAAGTTACTTATCTAGCATAAATAGCAGGGGTTTCTCCCGGTTTCCTATGTTGCTGACATCAGCGAATCACACTTACTATGTTATTTTCTGTTCTTTGTATTAGTTTTTTTAAACAATCAGTTAGTACATTGTTGTTTTTGTTTTGAAGTAGTCTATTGTTATATGATAAATTATATTAATCCCAATGGGCCCAAGGGTAAAATTTTATTACATGTAATAAAAATAACTTCTTGGTTAAAATTATTTAGACAATCCCTACTCCTGGGGTCAATACCTCTGATAGAATCGTTACCCATACGGGGTCAGTACGGGAAATAATTGAACTGCGAATTATATGTATTACCCATACGAGGGTGGGTATGGGAGATAATTGAACTGCGCATTATATGTATTACCCATACGGGGGTGGGTAGGGGAGATAATTGAACTGCGCATTATATGTATTACCCATACGGGGGTGGGTATGGGAGATAATTGAACTGCGCAGACCTTTTTGTAAAATAAATTGTGTCACATGATCAGTCCTAATAATTATCCGATCAATTTCTACTGGCATGGAAAAGTTTCAACTTAACATCACGACATGTTGATAAGATTTAACAAGTAGTAACAAATAATATGTTATAAGTAGTATCAAAAAATTATAATATTTAAGAACTGTTAAATTAAAGTTTTATTAATTTTTACCCATGTGCAAATTGGCAAAAACCGCGCCTAGCATGCTAGTACAGGTACCGCTACCACGTATACCATACTACCATGCATAGCACATGATTTAGTAAACAAATTAAAAAAAATTGTATCAAATTAAATGTCAATTAAATTCCGTTTGAGATGGCATAGGTTGGCATTTTCATTATTCTTCTGAAATCTGTAAAATACCATAACTTGAGAACCAATGAAGATTTTTCAAAAAATCAAAAAAAATCAATGATAAATTTATTTGTTTTTGTAATGAACAATCCTATTATGAACTTACTTGGATCTGATAGTAACCTTTCCTTCATGTTTAGTTTGTCTAACCTTTTTCTCAAATAATCAACATTATCACCTTGGTCCACAGATTTCCTCTAAAAATACTAAAAAATGTATTGCACATGTCAACCCCTAATCACCTATTTTTAATAATTATATAGCAACTTTCAAAAGCTTTTTACATTAAAAGTGACAAATTGACTCCCACACAATGTAACAAGCACTTAGTGACAAATGGACCCCCGGGCATTATTAGAGAAACAACCAAAAGGCTTAAGAGTCTTTAACAATTCATATTGAAGAACTTTCAACACAAAACATCAATAAAGAAGAATTTTCGGCAGGTGGCCATATGGGTCAAAAGATTCCCTCTATGGCCCTCTAACTTAATACAAATTTTAAAAACCAAGAGTCATGATCATTAATCATACATGAGTTTTTATTAACTTTATGCGAAATTAAAAAAAATAATTCATCAATAACTATGCCAAGCATTCATACATTACAACATAAAAAATTATCAAAAAAGAGTCTTTAACAATGCATAAAGAAGAACTTTCAACACAAAACATCAATAAAGAAG
The DNA here is from genome assembly GCA_032360285.1 of Lepidozona retiporosa. NCBI lineage: Eukaryota > Metazoa > Mollusca > Polyplacophora > Chitonida > Ischnochitonidae > Lepidozona > Lepidozona retiporosa. The sequence continues at coordinate 2,723 of JAUOBW010021901.1, read as the reverse complement.
AATTTTCGGCAGGTGGCCATGTGGGTAAAAAGTTGCTCTAACTCCATGCAAAATTTAAATAACAACTGGTTCCCCTAGATATTACTACACATGTCCAGTTAATTAAAAAAAGAAAAAAAAATTAAAACCATTTAAAACTCAAGCTTAAAACGAGAATTTTCGACAGGTGCCAGTATGGATCAAAAGAAGGTCTTTATGAGCCTCTAACATGATGCAAAATTTAACAAAAAAATTATATAATTGTGTGATGTCATAACTTTCAAAATTAAAGACTAGTTTACATTTACGCTGAAAATTTAAAACTCTGATATCTAATCTAGAGAACCGTTCGAGATTTTTACACAAAATAAAAAGCATTATTGTGTATAAGAATTTTCATCTTCAACTGATTGGAAAGTTATGGATTACACTATATTCAAATGACACAATCAAAATATTTATCGACAGGATACTGTCCTATGAAACCAATAATCTTCTGATCAATTACCAGGCCATGTAATGACTGTGCGCTCAACGTGTGCAACCGCATGCAAAAGTGTGCCCCAACTCAAAGTGTTAATAGAGAAGATGCCCCTGGGTGCTTGATGAATCACGCTCCCCATATTTACTAATGACGAGTTCTGATTACATAACTATTCATTTTGTTTTGAAACCCATCAGAATTCTAAAATAAAATTAGTATATTGATTCAGACGTACCAATGAATAATTTGATGGTACGCTTTCTCCACGTACGTAGGTAAAGAAATAAAAATACCTTAACTATGAGATTGGGTACATCTGGAGGCATGCATACGCTATCGCGTAGCTCTCACTAAAAGGCCTGAGTATTTTATTGTATTTATTTATTTAGCTTTAATTTTAAATTTTGGATTTTAATTACCGGAATTTATACTATAAATTCATGTTTGTGTAATGCCTGTCACGCCCTAAATCTCTTAAAAGTTTCTTGAAATTTTATACAGTGCTTTGTTATCATAATACCTTGAGGCATTGTTTTTTGTTGATCTTCATTGTTATCCGAAAATTAATTAAAATCAGATCAAAAATGGGGTTTTTTAGGCCTAAAATCAACATTTTTCAAATTTTCTCCATAACCGTTCATTAATTTTTTCAAAATTTTTAATAGGCTTACCACATGTAGACAATTTTTCACATGTAGAAAATTGTGGTTTTTGGGCCACAGACCCCTAAAAGGATCAAAAACAGTGTTTTTGCCTAAAATCAACATTTTTTAAATTTTCTCAAAAACATTTCATTAAATATCTAGTTTTCCATGAAGTTAGTAGAATATTAATAGGCTTACTTTGTTTCACTTTATTTCACAAAATTCTTTATCATTTTTTATTCTTATTTTACTTTCCTCTAAGATTATTTTCATCAGCTTTTATTTTGAATTCCTTGGGTCCATTAAATCTTAACTTTTTTATGCTGTCTACAATATATATATATATTTTTTTTTTAGATTTCACTGTATGATCCTGACCGCCTGAAAGTTTGCCATACGCTTGACGCTCATTCAGGATCATTGTCAGATTTCGATATAAGTGGAAACACGCTTGTGTCTTGTGGCTTTTCTAACAGGTGTTTTTATTTATTATTTAACAGTGAGACAATAAAAGCTATAAATAATAAACAATATTTACACATGCATCAGCATTATCATAATCATTTACTAACGTCTGCTTTGTAAAATGACAGATATCTTTTATGATATCGTGTGTAAACAGATGGTTTTAATAATTTGATGAATTTAAAGCTAAATTGTTACATTTTTACAACTGGATGCCTTTCATAATATAAATCGACCATGGTAATGTAGGAAACCTGGTCATTTATCGTGGGGCCACAGACTATGGGATTTACCAACCAAGAAGACTAATGAGGTTAATGATCCTAGCCATATTAAGCAGTTTAATGTCGTACTTAGGACTATTGTACACATTGTGTCAGATATTTGTAATACAAATAAAATGATTATAATATCATATTAACTTGAATTACAGTATATAAACAGACTTCATGTCAGTATTCCCATTTGTCCTTATTTTGTATTTCCAGGAGTAACAAAGTTTGGATGTATTTAGGACTAAAAATGAAATCCTGAATTTTATTAGTTATGCTTTGTGTTATTCAGACATATCGGGATCACTATTCTTAAAAATTACATAACTTTCTCTCTATTTTAGATATGGACATTTGACTCCAGACACCCATCTTACTGTATACGATCTTCGAACGCTGCGTTCTTTCCCACCAATTCATGTAATTATCATATTTTACATCTACATTAATCATAATATATGTCCACAATAATGGAATATTATGATTTAGATACAAATTTTTCACCAATTACAAGTTTCTTAAGGAACGTAGTAACATTTTGCCCTTCACACGCTTTTCTTTCAACTACCGATTCTTTTTAATCAGCGTAAAGTTCTATAAATTCAACCATATTTATCTGTTTGTGATGTAATTCCGTTGTAACCACTCATTACTTAATTATAAGCTAAAGGTACAAAAGTTACTATATTTTAGCTTTTTGAAAGAAAAAATCAACGGAAACCATTTTGAAGCGTTGGTTTGTTAGAAACAATTTTGTTAAGAATATTCATGATTTCAATTCGAAATCTGTTATGGTGGCGGCCCCCAAACATTGAAAAAATACACGAAAATGTACATTTTTTCAATTTTCTTAAAAACGGTACTTTAAATTTTGCATCA